>CAAKHG010045364.1:0-17157 GCA_901007715.1 Dactylopterus volitans
TGCCTGTGCTGGAAAAACGAGCTCATGAAAGAGGAGGCGGATTCTGATAAAGGTGAGTTTTGCGCGTGCGTGCGTGCGTGTGAATCGAGCCAAAAGTGCGTCGAGTTTTTCCAAAACCTGACTCCCAGGAACGACCAGATATGTGCGTCGTTATCAGTTAGCAGGCGCTGTGCCTGCATGCCGACCGTCTTGGGTCTGCTGCTTTATCTTTGTCGGCGGCCTATGCAGCAGATGCAGCCGCGCTATCGCTCATGAAATAGTAAGCAAATGAGCCATATGGTGCTCTTCTGACGGAATTAATCATATAAATAGACGACAAGCAGCTTGCCGGCGTCATCCGCGTCGCTGACATTTGTGTCTTATTTGAGACGCTTTTAAGTGAGAGAGCGTTAACTCGCGAGGCCTTCATTGCGTCTTTTATGGGGTGTGTGAGCACTTAAAGCGGCTACTAGTAAGTTGATAAAAGTAATTTCAGCCACTGTTGAGCTAAAAGAAATCGGTTAGTGCGGCTTTAAAGCGCTTTTAATCAATTGTATTTTACATGTCATTATGGCGCTCTTCCACAACATGGTACCAGCTCTACTCTACTCGACTTTGGTGTCTGGGGCTCGTTTACCATTCGAAGACAGTACTTCCTCAGTGTAACTGGTCGCCATGGTGATGCCGCATGAAACTGCGGCGATGTCATCTTCAGTGAGACACATGGAAGCGCAGAGCGGCGCGGCGCGGCGCGGCGCGAAGGAGGAAGAAGAGAAATGATATCGACGGAGTAGTGAAACCACGGCCGCCGCAGTGGTTTTGTCGGTCAGGAACATGGCGGCACGGGTCGGCGCTGTCCAGGGGAGTTTCCGTGACGATGCAATGACGCTGTGACGATTCTCCCTGACCAATCAGCCGTCCGGAGCGTTTTCACGTCACCTTTTGGTACCCTAATAGTACCTGGTCGGCCTTTTTTTGGAACCCAGGAGAGCAGCTGCTTAAAAAATTAGAACCTGTTTTTTTTCCCCTAAAGAAAAGCACCGCAATGACTAGTGAAATATCTAAAAATAATTCACTAGAAGCACTTTAAAGCTTCACTAATCAATATATATATTTTTAGCTTACTAGTAGCTAAAATTACTTTATTAACAGTCCACAAGCTTCAGTTCACTATGAATTTTTACTTAAAAAAACAAAAATAACTGCATAATGTTCTCCATCCAGCAGGAGGAAAGCACAGCGCCGGGGATCAGGGAGGCTTCAACATAGCCGCGGAGCTGAAGAAGCTGAGACGGGCCCACCAGGACCGCTGCCGCCTGGAGATCGGAGAGCTGCTCCGAGCCAGGGGACCCGTGAAGACATCGAGGCAGCAGAGGGAGATCATGGCCTCCACCTACTGTGAGTGCAGAGAGCTTTTTTTTTCTTCTTTTTTTTTCTCCTTTTTCTGGAGGCAGCGATGCTGGTTTGATCCCAAAATCCACCGCCTTGCTTTTTACACTTTTACCCCCCCGAGTTTATTTTAGTTTATTTTTAAAATCGGGTTCTTTCTTGAACGCCTTCCGCCAAGTTTGGTGAAAATTGGCACGGCAAGTTCCCTCCCGGTTGAAAACGTAACCTCCTCGGTGGAGGTGAGGACGGGGAAACGGTGGCGCCATGCGCAGGCACGCGTTTTATGGATGAGAGTCCTCTGGCCGTCGGTCGCGCGCGTGGGGCTAAGCGCGCACGTGTGTGTGTGTGCTGGTGTGTTTCCAGATAAAGTGAACGACCCGGTGATGGCGGTGCAGATAGAAAGGATGATGGAGATGCCTCAGCTCTACAGGCTCTGCTACGACAAGCCGTTTCAGCCGAAGTCAAGCGGCACAAGGTACCGTGATTCGTAGATGTATACATAGCGTAACATTATGATGCATGTTTATCATCAGATATAATGCAACAGCCCTGCAATAAATTCTCCCTTGGGGAGGAGTTTTATGTTTAATTTTTGTTCACTTAATCTTTATTCTGTTTGAGAGAGACCTTATCGCAGGGCTGCTGCATCATATTCTATGGTAAACATGCAGTGGTCATAATGTTATGGCTGATCGGCCTGTAGACTCGTTAGCGTGGCGGGGAACCAGAAGCGAAGTCAGAAGATAAACCCCGCCTCCTCCATGTGAGGGGATCAGACTAAAATATTCATGCATTCATCATATTCTTTTTTCTCCCCCAAAAGATTCCAGTTTTAGGTCCTTTTTATCACGCCGATGTTGGTCCAAGAGTGAAATTTTGTGGCTTCATGATTGGCAGCTGCTCTGAAGACGATGCTGCGATTCACAGAGCCATTTATGTAATATTGTCTGTTTCACACCTGCTGTCAACGGTGAACCCGACACCCGCCATTAAGTCGGGCGGCACCTTGATATGCAACTCTGGCCCCTTTTTTTCCTATAGCTAACGCCTCTGTTTTTGAACTGATTAACATAGATTTTTGTTACTTTTTTTTTTTTTACCTCTTTTTGGTTTTCTCTTTTTTTGTTGTCTGTTTTTAGCTCCATGTCCTCACACACACTTTGGCCAGCAGGGGTCTACCCCTTAGCACTATTCCCCCTTTTTCTTTTTTCAGAAAGTGTTTGTATGTCTGCTGTGCATTGTGGGTATTTCACTATATATATGAGAACACAGTTATACAGACAGACCGATATAGGCGTTTCATGGAATCTCAGTATAAAATTTGCGTTTAACTGAATTGAGTTGTGCTTCTGGGTTTGATGTCTCTTAATTTTGTCACTTTATTGTTGTTATTCCGTTAACATTATTAATATATAAGCGGCGTGCAAATCCAGGCCATCATGACCTCTATGATTAACAGAATGTATGTTATCCAGATTATGTGCAGCCTATGTTAACATACCATCCCAAGCAGATTAAATTACTATTTAAACTGCGTCTGGATCAGCTCGGGAATCTCTAACTTAAACATCAAGTGTTTTTTTGTTTTTTTTTCTCCAAAAACTCAATTATTATTATTAATTTTTAGAAAAGAAATAAACATGACCAACAGACGGGGTCATCACAAAGGGGGGAAACATGCAGCCATATTACATCCTGGGGTACGTGTGACTTGCAAATGAGCGGGCGTTATGATAATATGGGGTCGTTTTTAGACCACGAAAGTAGGTCCACGAAACTGAACTCTTCAGGGGTCCCTGCTGATAGTCCACCAGGTTCCTTAGACTAGAGAAGAGGGGTACTCCTCACACGCCAAGTTATTAACTACACAGACAATCCCTCTTGCGCTTGTCCCTGGCATGTCTCAGGGAGAAGGTCGGAGGCTTCCATGCTATAAATCTCCTCAGTCGTGTCTGTCCATTCAGGTGTTGTCGGTGGTTCGTCACCCAGACACCTTCTGGTAGTTGCCTCCTTAGAACCCGCTCGTAATATTTGCCCTAAGTATCGGCGATCGACTCCGCATCTGTTTTTTTTTTTTTTCTTTGCAGCGGCTCGGCCCTCAGCTCCGTCGGCAAGGCGACGAACCTCATCCGGGAATTCTTCAGGAGCAAGTCGGTGACCAAGTTCAGGCCGTACGACGTCCAGGACCTCCTGCAGCCTTTGATTCCCAGCCAGCCTCAAGCGGCATCGGCGGACCAGGTACAGCAGAACAGCGTCAAACTGTGGCGGCGGGATGCCGAGCGAAAATCAAACGGCACACACGTCGGCATATTTGAAGTGCGCGTGTGTGCAGGAGAAAGCGGCGATGAATGAAGCAAAGAACCAGGGTTCGAATGGGAAAACAAAACGGGAGCGGCTCTGCCTCTAATTAACATCCACATGTTGACGACCCCTAACTTTTAACACTTTCCGTGTGTGGTGTTCAGGAGCCCGCGGCAGGTCCGTCTGCATGCCAGCAGCTGCGCCAGCTTCTTAAAGAGGCCCTGCAGGTTCTGCTGGACGAGGGGACGGTGTACCGCAAGGTCAAGTCCCAGGATGACGTCTATTTTGTAAGAATCCGCCGGGGACCCCCTTGAACGTCTCCAAGGTTACGGCGGCGGGGCTTCAGGGGTGGACACTGCCCGTTTTGACGCTTGTCGTCCCTCACCAGGTGACGGAGCAGGATAAAGATCTGTTCATGGCCGTGAAAGACATCATCAGGGAGGACTCGCAAAGGGAGAGATGTAAGTTACAGTTTTTAACACAGTTGTGTGTTGAGTGTGAGTGATTACTCCCCCCAGATGTTATAAGGGAAGGTTTTTGCCATCATAACTAACACTAGAATGAAGTTTTTGTTGATTAACTGAGTTCCAGTTGTAGGCTTGGTTCCTCTCCTGTTACATTGCCGGTTAAATGAAATATTAATCGTTTCTACAATAGCAAATGTTACTGTAACATACTGAGTGCTGCTATTAAGTTTAGACCCCGAGTCATCGCTGATCTGACCCTCAAAAATATTGGTTAATGAATAATGATAAATTTCATTGTTGGAAAATTTAGATATTATTATGTCAACATGCAGTATTATACCACAATATTGTATGATATATTACAAGCTTTTTATTGATATTATTTTATTATATTCTGCACTTTTTTGTTTGTTTTTTTTATTAAAAAAGGCAAAATGCAATGAGTATGAAGAAATGACCATAAAAATAAGAAAATGACCAACAAAACAATTTTACATACAGTTTTCTTCTCATAGAAACAATATTTATTAAAATGACATAAAAACTTAAATGTAATTAGTATCAGAAATCCCTTTATTAATCCTGGCGGGAAATGTATGTACAAAGTTGCTCCATGTCAGTATTACAAGGAATATAACAAATATTAAAATACAAATTTACCAAATATGAACAGTATCTGAGCAACTCAAGCACGCGGACAAGTCAATAGAAACTGTATTAAGCGGAAATGAAATGTAAAGTACTTCTTTGTAACAGCAGTATGTAACAGACAGCAGCCTCATGGATACGACAAATATATACACGAGTGCAGTTACAGGACGTGCTGATATTGCAGCGCACGAAACATTGCTGCGTGTAATTCCAGGGGTCAGATCGGTGATGTTCCTTGTGTGTTAAGCCCTTGCCGAAGCAGCCGCTCCAGCCGCTTCCCTCTCGCAAGCATTTAAGTCAAAGTGAAATTAAACTATTCCTCATTTTGCTGTGGAGCCCCTTTAAAGACCCTCCAAGGACCACCAGTGGTGATTGGAAGCCGCTGCTAAGGTGTTACATGCAATAAAAGGTGTCATCTTCACCCCTCCCTTCCTCTGGGTGATGTCACGTTGCCTTGCTTGACCGGTGCGCTGACCAGCGTCCTCCCTTGTGTGTGTGTGTGTGTGTGTGTGTGTGTGTGTGTGTGTGTGTGTGTGTGTGTGTGTGTGTGTGTGCGCGCAGACGTAGAGAAGGGCTGCCACGTCCTGCACATCCTGTCGGCGGCGAGGCAGCGCCACAGCCTCAACCTGAGCAAAGCGGCGCTGGAGCTGGTCCTCAAATCGCTGGAGTGCAACAGTGAGGTCATCAGCACCAGCGACAGCCATTACACGGTGCTGTGACGCGAGCCGGGCCGCGCCCCGGCCCAGGAACCCCCCCCCCCGCCCCCCAGCCGGACCCTGCGCTTTTGCAGTTAGCAAAAAGCTAGCCGCAATATGCAGGAAGTAAGTTGCTCCAAAATGTGAGCGTGTGGTTTGAGTAAAATCACGTTAGGGGATGTGTCCCCCCCCCCGGTCCATGTCTACTGTTAAGTTTTATACCGTTGTCGCATGAAGTATTTTTTTACAAATAAGATGCTTTAAATAAATCATCCGAGAGCCACGGCTGACGTGGAGCAATATGTCCCAATCTCATGTCGTTCATAATGTGCTAATATGTGAATGAGTTGCATGCATGTGGGTTTTTTTTTTTTTTTATCCTCAGGAACGGGTCTCGTCTCATAACGGGCCCTGCGGACATGGGGGTTACCTGCCGGGCAAAAATGAGAGTGCAAAAGCTCAAAATGTAAAAACCCCCTCCCTCCAGGGGGGCCCTGTGAGTCTGGCGGTCACCTGCTTCGCCCAGTTGATAATTCCACCTTTTTAAAGACCACTATTTGCCTGGAACTTGCAGAGGGGGGGCCCTGGAGTGGCGGTCTGGGCCCGCCAATTCCAACCATGAGGTCAAAGTTCACATTTAAGTCATTTAAAAAAAAAAACTTTTATGGTCTGATTGACAATCAGTGCAATGGAGCTTTTATTTATTTTATTTTTTTACACTGCTTATCCAGGGACGTGCGCGGGCGGCTGCGTGCGCAGGGGGGCAGTGTTCGGCCGCTAATTGGCGCTTTCATGTCGGGCAGGCGGCCGCTGATTGGTCGCCCGCCGAAACATCTGCGTGGCTCCGGCTGCTCGTGTCTCCGGCCAGAAAGCGGCTCATGACTCAGTCCTTGCGGGGTTGGAGCGACTCCCCGCCGGCCTCCACGTAGCAGCGGGGCCCGGGGAGCGTCCCGGTGAAGGACCACCACCACCACCACCACCAGCGGCAGCAGCAGCTTGTACGCAAAACCGAGGCCGCGCTTTTTTTTTTTTTTTTAAAATATTTTTATTGCTATTGTTTCACCACATATTTAACAAATATTACACATCAAAGTTAAGAAGGGGGTGCGCGCAGTGTGTGTCACGCTGGTCACACGCGCACGCCGTTTTTTTTTAAAAATTCATTTTAAATTTTTTTTTTTCCAATCATCTTGAGATAATTCCAGACGGTCCCGCGGAGGACGCGTGTGTCAGTGTGTGTGTACGTGTGTGTGTGTGTGTGTGTGTGTGTGAAGCCCATCCCACTCCGCTCCCTAAATTCACTGCGCCTGCTGGAACGCGGGAGGCGGGCTCGGCGCTGGATTTGCCGGCTCTTCATCCTCCCGACTGCGACCTCCAGGTGCGCGGCTGCCTCTCGGCCAGGCACCGCGGGCAGACACAAAAGGGCTCCCCGGGGGCGCCACTCCACCCCCCCTCCTCCTCTTCTTCCTCTCCCGCGTCTTCTTCTTCTCCACGTACATTTTCGAGGTGACCGCGTTCGTCCGCGCCGCCGCCGCCGCCTCCACCACCGCCGCCGCCGCCGGCCAGCCTGCGTGGCTGCGGGCAGCGTGAACGCCGCTCTCCGCCTTCATTTTTCTTCTTTTCTGGATCTCCCATCTCCGACGGCGAGCGGCTCTGCCCCCGAACGGACTGCCGTTAAGTTTGTAATCGGATTTGATTGATGGTCGCGGGAGGGAGGCAAGGAGGGAGCGAGGGACGCCGCCGCCGCCGCCGCCAGCCGCGGCTTGACGTCTTCATGGACGCTGAGCGCGACGCAGCGGTGAGTGCCGCGGTCGCTCTCCCCGCGACACAGAGGTAGATTCGGCCGGATCTTGCGGCAGCCGCCCGCCCGCCGCTTCTATGCAGAGCCTTTGCAGGGTCAAGATGCAGTTCCGGACTGTGCTGGACGTGAAAGTCGTGGACGTGGAGAAGAGGCGCAACCCGTCCAAACACTACGTGAGTTGCCCGTCTCCGTCCGCGTCACCCCCCCCCTCCACGCCCCCCCTCGCCGCCTTGCTCCGCCGCTCACGCGGGTCATCGGTGTCTCTCATTCGGCCTCTTCTCGAAGCCCAGCAGCGTGACACCTGAACGCACCACGATGTCCACCAAACTGGCCCCTATAGCTGCTGTACACCCAAAATATGTAACACCAGACAGTAGCTAATTGTCATAGGTGAGCTGTCCTCCACTCAACGTGATCACTGCTTATTGATTATGCCGGATTGATCAGATATCATAGATAAGCCGGTCACGTTTTCGGGGGCTTGTCAGTTTAAAAAGAAAAAAGAAAAAACAGTGACCCGGGAAACGTGACCGTCATCCCAAGCGGAGCAAGTTCACGCGGGCCTGTCAGCCTTCAGCTGGAGGAGAAACTTCCTCCGGCCTTAAAAAAAAACCAAATCAGTCTCTTCACAGGTGAATGTGATTTTATTGATTTCACTCAGATCCGCAGAGCGAGCATCACCAGCCCCACGACGGTGGATCATCTTTCAGTGTGATTGCCTGGTATGATTGCAGAGTGTTCAGAACATCGAATCTGAAAAGAAGAATACATTTTTTTTTTTAAATATCTACAACTCAAGGCCTCAAATTCCTGAATGATCTGGCCGCCGGCCGCCAAACTGATCCAGCCACATCAGCGCCGCTTTAGACGCCGCTGTGGAGCTCTTTTTTTTTTTATTTGATCATATCACCAGATCTTCACCGGTCGATGCAGAGTAATCCCGCCGTGCAGGCTCCCGTTTCGCAGCTGTTAAAATTTGACCAGGCGCTTAACTTTTTATCTACCTGCCGTTCTCCGCTAATCTAGTGTCATCTGTGTTTGTTTTTTTTTTGAGATCTGCAGGTCATTTTCCTTTCTCCAAACGTGGGGACCACCCCCGCCCCCGAGCGAAAAAACCCCCCCATGACGGGCCTCGGTGGTTTTTATAACCTTCATGATCCTCCGCCGTCCGCCGCGGCCTCAAGTCATCAATAACGCGCTTGTTTTAGGCGTCCCGAAGCTCTGCACTCCACGTCTGCAGTTCCTGTCCTATTTTGAGCTCATAAACAAGTCGTAATAAATGACCTCCATGGAGGAACATGATCCCGTATGCAATTACAGACCCGCGGACCCCTCGGGGGGGGCTTGCGGATACGCGGACGCAATTAGCACACTTTTTCGTTTTTGATTTTGCAGGAGATCGCAACCTTCTCGCCCGCCGCGTGGCTAAAAGCCCACGGCGGCCCCCCCCACCCCCCCTGAGTTGGGTGACGTCTTTCGAAAGCGTCGCGCTCCAACATGAGTTCACGCATGTGTGGCTTGAATGTGAAGAGAAGGGGGGTCGGAGGGGCTTCCAATCGAAGCGCCAGTGTGCAAGACCGCCCCGGGGGCAAGAAGAAAAAAAAATGAGACGTGGGCTCCCATTGACAACAGTATCCCTTCCCTCCCTCCCACTCCTGGTGCATTATGTATGCGCTGTGTCGCCTTCGAGTACTCGTCAAGTACGGCGCACGCGGCCGACTCCATATGGCGGCTTAATTACAGTTTGCCTTCAGCCATTGAAGCCGAGCGGCGGGTCCTGTGCTGGGGATCCTACCTGCCCCGAGGTTTTCACCGAGAATTAATTTGTGTTTGTTTTGATTTAAAAAAAAAAAAAAACGTGGATGTACACACATGTATGCCTTCGCGTGCGCCCGATATGAGGACGGCAGTCGCCGATATCGCCGGCGTGCCCTCCCACGCAAAGTCGAGCTGTCCTGCAAATGGCAAACGCTTGAGCAGTCTGGAAGGGTCAGTCGGTCAGGCCTCATTCTACCCAGGACTGATCTGTTAATTAGAAACCCACAAAGAGATGACAACAAATATTTTGAACCATCATTGAAAGTATGAAGGAAGTAGTCCGCAGCTTTAACTTCCAGCAAAGGGGTTAGCGCTCTGATTAGCTCGTTTTTGCAGTTCACGCGAATCGTAAGCTGCGTAGTTGGCATGGACGGGGGAGGTACGTCGTCGCGATTGAGGTTCACCCGGATTCCACCCCCAAAAAAAACCCTCATATTTATTGAATCTTGCATCTATGTTCTGATATTCGTCTGTCTATGGATCTGTCGCACCGATTTTCTGGCTCCGGCTGTGTTAAATCCCTCATTAACGAATCTCTGTGCCCCTAAAATGACACATTTAGACGTTTTTCCGTGGGGGAAACAAAAAAAAAAATTCTCATTACCTAAAAATGGCTTGGATGTAACTCTGTTTACTCATTAGGTATTCAGGGATCACTGGTACCCTCCTGCTGAGCAACACATTTCCCTCCTAATTAGCTAGTTAGCTAGCTCACCAGCTAGTGCCCCCTCCCTTTTCCTCTTCGTCGTCAGCGTTTCCTGTCATCGGCGGACGCGACGCATGCAAATGATTGGTTGCTTACAGTATCGACGCGGAAGTTCTGGGTTACATCTGAAATCCCTCGATTTGTTGAACCAAAAACATTAGCCTGGCTAAGGATGTGACCTCGCTTAGGCATCGTCTTCGTGCCTGTGACGTACTTGCCGGCGGGGTCTCACTCCAGATTATCCTACGTGAATATTGTGGAATATCAGGAGAATGCGTGTTGAGAATGCAGCTCGGGAACTTAGCTCAAGGTTTGAGGCAGGTGAAGATGGCTAACCAGGCTACGTCCAAAAAAAACTTAAAAAGAAAAAAGCTATTGAAGAAAATAGCATGACTTGCCTAGTTTATTTTTCTTCCAAAAAAACAATAATAAAAAAATGTCAAGTCGCGGGTTTACAACTCGTCATCCGTTCGCTAACATGCTAGCTGTAATATACAAAGCTACACTAAGCTAATTTCAAATGCCTGCGCGTGGCTTTACACTCGACACAGTGACAGCGGTGTAAATTGCCTTCTCGTTTCTGGTAACACAAAGTATCCACCCGCGTTGTGTAACTTGCATGCTAGCTGTAAAAAACACTAAGCCATGCTAAGCTAACGGGGGAAATGCCTGCATGTGGCTTCACACTGGACACAGTGATAGTGTTAACTTTCCTCCTTTTTTTTTTTTTTTTTGGCAACACAAAGTGTCTAATTATATTGTGCAACATGCAGAGGTTTGTTTTGTAAACGAAGCAGGTTGCTTAAGCGCTAGCATGCCACAAAAAAAACAAAACAACAGTTCTTTAGTTCTTACATTGTGACTTGCTGGACATTGTTTAAGATGCACATGTATTGTTTTTTATTTTTTTAATTGCCATTTGAGCCCTTGATGTGCAGTTAACACTTGAGTGTAATCCGAGCCTCCCAAAGTCCACAGGAAGGCCGAGCGGCAGCCGGATTGCTCTTATGTGCAGTTGAGTGTAGCATGTAAGCGTGTAACGGGAGCTCCTCGGAGCCGAGCTGTGCTATGTTTTTGGGCCGCGCCGTCTCAGCGGGCCGGCCTGTGGCCTAGTTTCCCTTGTTGCCCGGTCTCATGAGACAAGGCCAGTCACTGTGAGAAGCAAAGCGAGAGGGAGGGAGAGGGAGCGAGGGCGGGCGGGCGAGAGCGACGCAGGGAGAACCAGAGAAAGACACAGTCTGTGGTGCCCATTGAATCTCATTTGTAATGTTTGTGAAACCAGCTGGAAATGCTTATCCTGCGAGAAAGGGGAGGGTGAGGGGGGGCGGCAGACTTGAGGCTTTGTCAACGTTGAAGTGCTCGCCGGACCCAAGGCAGAGCTGGACCACTGACTGACACACACACACTTTCACTCCTTATAATGTTTTGTGTGTTGTGAAGGAGGAGGCGATAAAAACAGAAAGCAAAGGCTGGACGCAGCCATGTTTACTTTAAGCCCCCCCCCGGACCCCCCAACCGCCCTACAAGTCCCAGTCCCATAACATTTCATTTTCGAGAGACTCCTGTGCCGTGCGGCGGCCCCCAGACGAGAAGATGGTGTTGTTATTTGGCGCCGTAAAACATCTCTTCAGAGAGCTGTTCTCCACTCAAATATTTATTGGCCTATCAAACACGGTGTGATATCGCGGTGAAAGGGGTCCCTGTTTTCACATGCTCGCCCCAGACTGTGGGGGGGTTGGCACATGATCGGGGGGGGGAGAGGAGAGCTCTTTATAAGGCGGCTTTTTTTTTTTCTTCGTTTTTTTTTTTTTTGGGTTGGCCATTGTTCGGGCAAGTTTGATGACTAGCTGGAAGTGCTCAAGGGGTGTGTGTGTGTGTGTATTTGTGTGTGTGTGATAAAGCGGAGGGTGAGTCAGAGGCCTTGCTGACGTCTCCCAGGAAACTCGGGTGTGCTTGATGATCAATTCGCGCAGGCCCCGGCCGCGCCGCGTGCACCGACACGACCGGTTGTCAAAACCCGGTGGATGTTGTTAGCTTGCTCGCGCCGCCGTCGCTCCGTTTTTCGTGTGTTCAACACGCTGCAGCTGCCGAGGAGTTTATTTCGCCGCCCGCAAACTGGCAGATGCGCCGCAGCAGCGGTTCCTGTAGACGTCTCCTGCATCGTAGCCATCTAGGTCCAGGGTAGAAAAAAAAAAAAAAAAAAATCACTGCCTGCGGCGTTGCGATTGCTTCACCCAAGAATAGCAATGATCCGCGGGGAGACGGATAGCGTGTGTGGGCAACTTTGCTGGCTCCGGTTTTGTTTTCCTGCTACCAAGACCTGATCACTGGATGTACTGTATGTGTGCCATGCTAGTCTCGTCTGGTGTGTGAGTGGGAGACTGAAGATGAGGAAAGGATGAGATGAGAGGGAGACAGAGAGAAGAAAAAGAGTCATCTTGCTCCCAGCCATCTTTTGTGAGATGACTAGATAGTCAGGGAAATTGGCTAAAAGTTATTAGAGCCGACCAGCTTGATTAGCATGAAGAGATATTCTTTAGCTACCGAAACCCCTTGTGGACAGTAGAAACTGATGATTCGATTTAATAACGCCTGGAAAGTGACGTACGCCGTTCTCAGAATATGCACGGCTGCACTTTTCACATTAAGGGGGACTGCAGTGAAATTATCACCCCTCCGCAAGTTTTGAGGTAGACCACAGCTCCATATCCTTTCATTGGAACATCCTTGCCTGGACTTCCAAAGTCTCAAATGACCTATGACTTACCTCATGAAACAGATCAGCTATACTTTACCATACGTCCGAAGTCCTCACTTGTTAGTGTGGACTCGTGACCGTTGTGCCCATGTTGATGTACTTCAGTGGTTTTTCCAAACTCTTTGCGTAGCATCTTCCTTTTTATAGGTACATTTTTTTTCCCTCACCTGCCCTTGCATTTTGTCAGGCTTAACCGCTCTGGAAATGCTCATTTGTATTGTACAAGTGAAACCGTACACCAAAGTATGCCATTCTCAAAACATTTACAGATGTACTTCACGCTTCAAGGGGTACTTTAGTGAAAGTTGTCGCACCTCCGTAAAGGTTCAGGGGAGACCACAGCTCGATACGCCTTCCTTGGAACATCTTTGCCTAACAAATGCGCATGCCTTTCAAACTCCGGGCTCCGGTTTGTAATTAAGGCTTGTGACGTTATCTGGAGTCTCGGATGACCTGTGACTTTCCCCATAAAACGGGTCGAATATGAACTTTACTGCAAGTCTGTGAGGTCCTTACTCGTTAGTGTCGCCTCGAGACCAACGTGCCCAGGTCGATGTACTTTAGCGGTTCCCGGTGCCCAGGCTTTCTGTAGGGACATTTCTCCTCGTCTGCCGTTGCATTTTGTCGGGCTTAACCACTCTGGAAATGTTCATTTGTCGTGAACAAGTGAAATTGTATCGAGGAGGCCTCAAAGGTTATAGGACATAACTGCTGAACAGGCACTTTCCTCAGCAACAACCCCCCCATAACTCCAGGACAAGGTCTCTCTACACCTTTGAGTTTCACAGTGGAAGTGAGTCCAGGAAAGGTCATGGCACCTGCCTTGTTTATGAATGATAAAAGGGGCCTTCAATTTGGCAACGGACTCAAAAAAGTCAGCCTTGCCCTCTCGCTTAAAGTTTTGAAAGGAGTCGCAATTTCTTTCACTTTTGGGGACATTTACGTTGGCGAGCTGAGACGCAGTCTTGGAAGACTTTGCCTCACTTTTATTGTCATTTGTTAACGCCTCTGGCAAAAGCTGAGCATATTAGACCAGTGAGTAATTCCGCGCCAGTTGTGGTTCCGCGTGGAAAGAGATCAGTCCGGGGGAAGCAGAGATTTTTCCGACCTGACCTTTTGTAGTCGGATCGTTAATGCTCCCTTGGTCTGAAAGTATGATGTATGTCTGTTTTTTATATGTTACTTTAAATATAGTAGCTTAGGCGGGGTTCACTGCATTTAGTGGCTAGGCCCACATTCCCTGCCCCACCAAGCTCTCTCGGCTCCTTTGCCTTCCTCACTTCAAAACCGTCAGACTGGGTCCTGCCTCTCCTTCGAAACTGTGAGTTATTCCATCCAATTCTTGTCTGTCGCCTGCATCTCCTATGGTTATTGCATTTTGGTGATATTAGAGGCGTTATTCTCTCGGGAGAGAAGGAAACGCGAGCTGGAAACTTTCCTTGAATATTCATATCCATTTCATATGGACATTTTGGAATAATCAGAAGTCCAATTTGTTCTGCTGTTAGAATTCATGTTTTTTCCCTTTGCTTCAGAGGATGAATGGAAACTTCTTCTCTTCTAGTCCTGCATTCTCCCTGGGAATAACAGATGTATAACATCTCTTCTTGCTATCTGGGACATTGAAACCCCCAAAGCCTGCTATGAATTATTTCAGATTGTTGGTGTTTTCCTTGTTTTATGAATCAATTTTTAGACTTCTTTTGAAACCAAAGCTGACATGTTAGAGAATGTCGAACACACCACTGTTGTGAAATCTGAAGAACTCAAGGAATGTGATCTCGAATAGACCTTTGTTGTTGTTGTTTTTTTCTTTTTAAATTAATTATAGATTGTCTCTGATTGTTTCTGTTTGCGATACGGTTCATAGAAAAGTTATATTTTTTTCCTTAGGAGCTACAGAAAGATGGAATAAAACTGGAGTGCAGCTCACATGCTCACACCTTTTTTTCGGCCCTCTATCATCATCTAAAGCTGAGTGAATTATGATTCACCATTTCCTCATCCCTCGATTCCTGTCTTACTTTGGAAACAGGAAGATGGTCTAAACGGGAGCATGTGGCTGTTAATAGTACAATGTGTGAGAAGCGTAGAGGTCTCCATGTGAGGCGTCAGGGATTCTTTGTCGCCTCCTCACCCAGATTGCAGCCTTTGCCGAGAAATTGCGAAAAAAAAGAAAAGAAAAAAAAAAAGGTTTTATTGGTCTAGGCATGCCCGCTCTGGAGGAATGTCTGGCAGCAATCACAAGATGGTGTTTGATTTTTTATCTTGATTTCTGTGGTTCCAAAATCCTCACATGAACACGGAAAAGACATTGGAAACTTGTTTGTTGGCCTATCTTTGGGTATAACTGAATTAGACCTTGACTGCTTTTGAAAATGGCTCGTCCTCCTTATCATATGGAGTTAATGTATTCGGCATAGTTGGCAGGCAGACAGACGTGTGAGTAAGTTATTATTTTTTTTCTATCAATGCTTGATTAATTTTGGCTGTAGCGGGGCATTCACGACTGGATGTCCTTGAGCTGTGTTTTGCACGATTTGGACAAAATTTCATAGCTCTATATTGTTGCCAAATATTTCGATAGCTATAGAATGTGGCCGTGTGGCGGTAGTTTCATTTTATTTTGACCATGTTGATGTCAAAAGATCAAAAAGGAGTTCTTTATTTAAGTCACGAGAGCAACGCCAGACAAAATTAGACCGCACGTTGAACGACAACAAGTACAACAATGATAAACCTCTTTTTTTAGTTTTTGTGAAACGTTCATGTTCGAGAGAGCGAGTGCTTCTCAGCCTCGGAAGCTCGAGAAGCCGGCGATCACGTGACGCCTGAGCGCCGGCATGAAAGCTCGGCCAGCTGGCGCTACGCCGCGGTGTCGCCCAACTTAGCATTAAACGCTCCCTGTCACGTCCCCATACACAGATGCTTTGACTTCAGCGAGTAAAAAGATGCACATTCGAGTCATGTGGTTTTATAGTAAAATCGGTCTTGAATGTGGTCGTGGAAACGGCCTTCGCAAGGTCACCAAAAACAGCGGGGAGCGCTCCAAGCGTCGAGTAGCATCTATCGTGGAGATTGATTGAGTGCCATGGATGGCGAACGTGGCGAAATTTAAACCTGGCAGCCCTGTTTCTCTTTTCCTGCAAACACCTTTCGCGCCGCTCAATCCTTAACGTCCTCCTCCGCCGTTTGCCGGCTTTACCTGTACTTGCAAGTTGCTACAATTGATTGACAAAGAGTTGACATGTAGACTTTTTTTTGTGTTTATCTCGAGAGGCAGCGGCTTGGCCCGCAATCATTCGCTGGCCGTGCGGCGCGAATGCCGTCTATTCTTGGGGACTGGGAGGGAGTTGGGTTTAAGCTCGGTATTTTGGGCATGGGCAGGCCATGGATGGCTGTTGGTTGTATTTCCTCTGTGGTTGCCATAACATACCCATCTGCATCTGCGGTTGGAGTCCTCTTCATCCAACCTGGTGTTGACTCAGTATGAAACCATCTAGATTGTGAGCTTGTGTGCAGTTACAATAGGAAATAGTCAACCCTGCCAAGATCGGGAATTAGATTTTGCTCACGAAGAACATCCATTATTAGTTGAGTGGTACCCAAAATCAACATTAGAACATGTTTGCCAATGTGTTTGTCAGTCACAGTTATTCAACCGCCATGAAATGCTGCTGTGTTCAAAACCCTCTGCCAGTTTTTACGTGGCCTAAAATGGTGTAAAAACACAATTAAGACTCCAGAAACTCTGCAATTATCCCCAAATTTGCTTTCGACTTAGATGAATAAGTATCAACATGATCCCAATCAGAGTGAAAATAATGCAAGATATGCGTAACCTGTTGTTTTGTTGGCCTAAGAAAAAAAAAAAAAAACGACTGTACTGGACATTCCGTCATAAAGTTTCAGTTAAACTGAAAACATCATCTGGCTACAACTCCCTTTTGATAATTTTACGCCAGCAGTCTAATGTTCATCGTTCTGTGGGGTGAAATAAGACGAAATATCAACACGATAGAATGAAGAACAGACAGCCATAAGAGATCTCCATAATCCCCATAATCTTCACATCTGTCATAACTAGGAACATTCTAGCCGCTAATTAAACAAAGCCAAATAAATGGTTTTAAATCATACATTTTTTAATCTACACCCCGCAAAATGCAACATTAGGTGATAAATGGCCGAATAACAGAAATATGAACAGATCAGTAAAATTATTTCTGTGATGACACAGCACTATAATATTAATATTGTGCAAATGCCTGACCGCCACCAGGAGAAAGCACTTCTGATGAGTGACTAATGGCACAAGATGGAAACGCCCCGAATGTGCAGCAGGTGACGTGCGTCGCTTCTTGTGTCCCGTTTGAGTGGCGCGCAGCATGGAATTGTGGGACGGCATTATCTCCTTTCACGCAGGATGGTCCAGCGGATCCTATGCCGACAGAGATAAGATAGCAAGCACTGAGGCGCCTTTCTTTAATGTGTTGGAGAACTTGAGCAGGTCTCCCCACCGCTGCCGTGGAGACATGGTGGTTTCACTCCATTATGAATCTAAGGAAGCAAAATGGACCTTTCATATGCAC
>CAAKHG010045366.1:0-28699 GCA_901007715.1 Dactylopterus volitans
TGGATTATGTAGGTCAGACCAAACCCCCCCCAAAGCTCGTATTGCTGAACATAAAGCTGCCATCCAGAATCATAATATGAACTATGCCATCGCAGGACGTTATGCAAAGGCGAACCATGGGTCTGTCGCAACACTGCAATTTGTGGATATACACCCTAAAACAATGGAACCACATGGACTAATTGAGGAGCTTAAGCCCTCATGCGTCTTGTAATGCTATGTGAATATTGTATATATTTGTCTACATTTGGATGTGATTGTTTTTACTGTGCTGGTGGTGTAGACTGGGATTGACTAGCTGGGTGAGTGCTGTCACAGCATTATTGGTTAACAGGTTTGTTGCCTCCCTCTCCTTGTAAGAGAATTGTTTCTATGCAACTTGGAGGGCATATAAACCTTTTTTACCGGGTACTTGTACTGTTTGACTGTGATGAAGACGCAGCTGGCGTTGAAACATTCGTCATTAAATACATATTCATCACGAGTGATCCGAGTGCTCCAGTGCTGTTCTTGTGGTTCCCTCCACGGGATTATTTTGAGCTAAAACAGAAGAGTTGGCCAGCCACACTGTATGAATCCAAGTGACGATGGAGACGCCGATGCAGCATGCGTAACAATGTCTGCATCAGTGCAGTCTGTCAGAGCAGACTAGTTTCACCCAAGCCTCTAACTTTGACAAACAAAACCAAAAGAGCTTGTTAGTCTGAACAAATGCATTTCAATATAATGGAGCACAATAATCAAACCAGGTCTTACTCATTAGGTAAAACCAATGAACTGCTTCATCGCAACTGTTTGCTAGTGGACGCTGGGGAGGTGAGAGAGGGAGAGCGTCACTCTCTCTTCAGACTTCTGTCATCGCCTCTGTGGCCTCTAAACAACCCCCAGCCTCGCTGAACCGCTCTTGGACACGGGCGATGATTTCATGTGTGCCGCAGAGTGAGAGCATAGCTTTAATAACCACCACTTGTACGTTTCTCCTCATCCTGGCATTCAATACACTACTATCTATTCACTACTACTATCAATTTGAAATTGTCCATCCAACTGCACTCACGAAATTAAAAAAAAAAAAGTCTCAAATCCTGCACGCTCCTGCAGATTAAGTCTCATTTCCTAATCCGAAAAACAAAACTGTATGTAGATCCGCGCTCCCTGTGACATGTGACATGGCAGCCGTTATCTGCCATGGATGAGATTATGTCCTCGGAACAGCAGAGCTTTTGTTGTCTTAAGCCCCAGAGGATGATTGAAGAAGTGTTTGGGTGTAGTTATCAACGCAGCTTATCTCCATCATGACAAAATGCTCATGTTCTGTCTCGACTATTTATTGAATATGTTTACTCTGGAAAGAAGGGAAGGTGATATCCATCTTAAGCTTTGAAAGTTATATATGTATGCACACATATACTTTTTTTTTTTATGCAATAAGTGACATTGTATTTTCTTTCCTCCAGCCAGGAACCATGATCGAGTGGGGTAATTACTGGTAAGGCAGCCTGGATTCATTTGATTCACTGAGCTGTGATGACCCAACAGTTGCACCACATGAAACATCTTCCATCCCCTCACAATTAATGAGAGTAATTCAACAAAGATCGACTGTTTTCAAGATCCACTGTCATGCTCTGAGGGCTGGATTCAACCACAGTTTTCTGTCCACCGTAAATGCCTGCACGTAATCGTTCAGTGTGATGACCCTGGACGGATCCATTACACAGGCTGACGGAGCCAAAAGGTCAACATTTATCAGTCTGTGCAATGCAGCTGATTGTAACTTATTAAAATGAGGATGTGATATTTCTCCACACACCTTCTACAGGTTTTTTTTTTCTTCGGTAACACTGTAGTGGATTTCATTTGTTGGCCTTTGAACATGCCTGAACAATTCTCTTTACTTGGCCCTGTTAGATGTCTCAGCATGTTTTGCAATGAGAGCCACATTCGACTCGTCAGTGATTTCCAATCTCTTCAAAAAGCCGTGTTCTTTGTACCATCAACTCCTCGCTGTTTTTTCTTTCTAGTCAACAGATTAGTGGTGATTCCTACCCACCATGTGCATTGGTTTATATGTAAATTGAACCAAAAAAAAAAATCCTTGAACAATATTAAGGTTTTTCTCCCCAATGTGTGATTTTCAAAAACATCTTTTATTAATTGTGCTATGAACAAGTTGTTTCTTTTCTTCTCTTTTTGATCTTTGCTCAGATGACCCTTTTATAGTTGTGCCGATTGTGCCAGTAACACAATTCAAGACAATTTCAGAATAACTTGTGCAATTAAAGTCTTAACCTCTTGCGTCAGTTAAAAACATGAGGAGGTGAGCCTGAATAGTTTTGCATCGAGTAAGTGATTTTAATGTGACTCAGCATGTTTACTTTGGGGCAAGCATAATCCACTCATAACATTCCACTCAAACCGGTCGGCTGGTCTCACATGTGCTTGGCCAGTATTGAGGTTCACAAGGTGCAGTTGTTAAGTGATGGCATCACGTCTCAGGGCTGCACGCAATGTGCCAGTGGATAATGGCGGTTATGAAAGATACTTGACGTCAAGCTATCGTCAGCTACTTTTGATTGTTGAAGGGTGCAGGTATTTGCCTTGAGCTTGGATGGTCAGTCATGCCTATCAGAGTGTTTGGCGCTTGTTTCATTCTTCTCGCAACTTCATGAGGAAAACATGAAGCACAATTTAGTGAATAGCAATTTAGTAGTGAGGAAGAGACTGTTGAAGGTACCAGCCATCAGTGGCTTGTTGAAACACTGATGCAGATATTGGGGTAAGAGAGTGTGCAAATATGACTGTGGTCAATGCTTGGGATGTGGATTCCGCTAGCTAAAGTGTGATGCCTTACAAATTAAAACGAGTTAAAGGATTGAAACGGTTTACGCGCGCCTAGAAGCTGAGACGGCTTGATTCAGGAAGAGGTTTAGCCGAGGGGTGCAATAAAGAGTCCCAGAATAGAAGTAAAAAGCTTAAATTTAGCATGAAAGGTCACCTTTAACAAATGAAACTGCATCAATTGTGTCAATAAAAACCAGTCCAGAGTAATTTTAAAGGATCCCTTTCACTCCATGATTGAACCTTAGCGTTTTGCCTTCATTGATCTCGTGTGCAGGGCCAGGGCCATCGGATACCGCCAGCACAACAGAGAAGCTGTCGGAGGGTTTTTCTCACAGATCGGCAACCTGTACATGGTTCATCACCTCTGGGGTAAACAGAAACCTACTTTATTTAAAAGGCATTCATTTATTAAACAGAAAGGCTGAACATCTAGTACATCCAGTTCTTTGCCTGCAGCTTTTCTCTGTTCTGTATTTGTTTACATTGACTTATTGTGTTTAGGGTTGCTGCTTAATTAATACTCAAGGACATTTGAAAGTAATTGTTGACTTGATGTAGATCTCAAGCTGCACAAACTTGTGTTTTACAACGATGGACCAAATGGCAGGCTTGTTTTAGTGTCTCTCTCTGTTGCGCACATGGCTCATAACTGTACTGCTTTGGTTCACTCGCCACTAGTTTTAAAAGGTAATAAAAACATAATCACAGCTGGATATAGCCAAAATCAATTTTTAATTTCTAACAGTTCAAATGATTGTTAGTCACAGCCAGATATCATGCGGTCCAGCAGAAATGGTTTTAATGAGGTGACTGGAGGTGGTGCCATGCTGAAGTGTGATTTGTTGATTGCAGCCTACAAAGACCTTCAATCCAGAGAAGACACGAGGAACGGTGCATGGCAGCAGGAGGGCTGGGATGAGGTGGTGTATTATACAGGTGAGTATGATGAAGGTCAAAATGATGGATTGCTTGATTGGTTGGTTGATATATTAAAGAAAAAAATTCTAGTATCTTTTAGGTCTCATTTATTTTCGGTAACGTCTCAGTCACTTTCAAACTGCAGCTGATATTCTATTACCCGGTGCAGACGGAGCAAATAATTTCTGGAACATGTTTCTCCAGTTCCTCTTATTCAGCATATGGATTCCAGAATCATGATCCCGACGAAGGCCTCCCCTCTGCAGTGAGAAGACGGAACCGCCTGCGGAGCTGAAAACCGAGCGGCAACCTGTCGATTGTTACTTTCATCCAGAGCATCACGGTCACCGTCTCAGCCTCCTTGTCAGTGCTGCCAAACAACATCCATTCTCTCGCCCAGCGTTTCATGTTTTTTGTTTTTTTTTAAATTTAGGACAACTCAGTAAAAGGTAGCCAGGTATTTTTTTTTAGAATTATTTCAGTATAATCCTTCCAACTGGTTCTAGCTCAAACACCCTGCGCCACATTAAAACATGGCTGCCAGTAGAGAGCTCTTCTCAAAGTTTGGGATCAAACAAAGTCAACCTGAAAAGAGCAGCAGCTGTGTGTGTTGCCTGAATGTGAGAACTGATGGGAACAATACTGCTGACGAAGCTCACTGAGACGCGGTGGCTTTTTCTTTTTTTTTTTATTTATTTATTGTAAATTTGGAATACATTAGTTACAGGCGGGCTGAAAATTAGCACCTTGATGTTAGCCATGCCATTGCTGAGTGAAGTGAGAAAGCATCTGTATATTGGTGACACTGTCGCTGCAGTACAACATAAACCTCTTGAGTTTTATACTTGATGTCTTTTTTTTTTTTTCCCTTCCATTTGCAAACTCCTCTCGGTTGCTTTTTGTGGATGTTCCTTTGGTTTCCCTGTCATGGTGAGTTGATGTTTCACGGTGCGTTGTGTGTATCAGCATGCCTGGCTTTAAATACTGATTTTAATCCAATGATGTTTAAACGGACATAAACCCTGAGAAGAAGTGTTACATGTCGGCAGCAGAGTCTAATGCATATTGTAATATATTGTCGAAGGAAGCATGTTTATCTTGTCCATTCATTCAGGTCGTAAGAACGAAGAGAACACAGACACAGATTAAAGCAACATATCTGACAGCATGTTCTTTTGTTTAATGCTGATGTTCTTCACGGGACTCCAGGCATCACAGCTCTTGTTACCCATTCATCACAAAAAAACAAAACAAAACACATTTTTACTGCCCATTGCACATGACGTTATATGGAGTTGTGTTAGCTCACCTAAGTTCTCTGATGCAAAAAAAAAAAAGTGCAAAAACACTAAAAATTATCATTCTCACTTCCACGTAGACAGTGTATGGTTGTTTTTCTTTTTTAGTATCTTGTGTAAAAATCAGGATGCAGTAACAACCCTGCTAAGGTAAAATTGGTCTCGCTAGTGTAAACATTTTTCATTTCATTGTAAAAATCTGTTGATAGTAAGGGAAAATGCACGCTGGATAAAGGCATCACAGGCACACCCTTGGGTGCAAATATAAAATTAGTAACAGTACTCTTCCAACACGGTCAGATCTTCTCCATTTCCTTCAGCAGCTCTCCGAAACTTGTGACGTACCATGAGCACCTCTCTTTGACCTGCGGCCTGATGACGTTGCCACCAAATCCAATAAAAGCACTCTGATGGGAGGGGAAAAAAGATGAGTATATACAGTGTTGTTGTTTTTTTGTTTTTGTTTTTTTTTAGGGTGCACATTAACCATAAGATGAGGTGTAAACACAGAAGGCAACACTCACAGCAGGGGGGCAGGCCTCTAGATCAGTGGCTCCGTCGCCAATCATCACCACGGTCTTGAAGCCGTACTCTTCTTTCAGCATGCTGATGACTTTCCCTTTGCCACCACTCTCAGCGGTGGGCTGACTCTCATCAAAACCGGCGTACTCGCCTGAACACACATTTTATTTCACTATGCAGAAGAGAAGGCTCTTTACAGCAGAATGACAAAAGTTGCCCGGATGACTTAGAGGCTCCCACCTTCCCCCCTCAGATTTTTACCGTTAAAGTAGAACTTGAGTCGGTTGGCAAAGACGTGATGCAGAGGAATGTTAAGCTGGGCCGCCACATGTTCGACGATGCAGCGGAAACCACCAGAGATGAGGAACACCTTAATGTTGCGCTGGTGAAGACGGTCCACCAGCTCCCTGGCAAACGCACACAAAAGGCCTTTTAAAAAAAAAATACTCAAAATTGGAAAGATGCTGTTTTTTTTTTATTACATTGACAGTAATTAAATTTGAATGTGGAACGGGACATAAATCCAGTGCCTCAATTGGAATTTGCTTCCACCAAGCCATCTTCCCTGTGAGCCGCTGTGATAGTTCAAGAGGTACATGACTGCTGTGAAAACTGATGCAACATTCTCACATTTAGTCTGTCACATGAGCCCAGCACCAAAAGCACGAGGCAAAAGTTCCCCATAATGCAACTCAGTTTGGAACTTGCACTCACCATTTCTACTGAGTTTTTTTTTTTTTAAAGTTTCTATTCCTTAATTTACACAACGGTGTACAAGCACACCAAGCTTAAAAAAGCAAATTGTGGATGTCCATCCAACATTGATGGCCAAGTTACATGAATTCTCTGGTGCAAGGCGACTATACGGGGGTTAATGCAACTGCACACTTGTGCAAACACACATTTAAGGACTTAAGCATTCACAAACTCACAAATGTTATGACTGAATGAGGTTTACTTTTGCTTTCAAAGACCGGAAGGAGGACCTCAAAAGTAGGATCTTCAGGCTCACCTGATACCAGGGGTCAGCTGGGGTGGGTGGTCGGTGATCAGCTTGTTCACCTGTTCTCTGGAGCATCGGATGATGGAGAGACGCTCGGTCAGGGCCGTTTTAAATGTCATTGAGCCGCCCATGGCTTTACGAGTCCTGAAATGTTAAAATGGCAAAATATGGCGTAACATTTCAATCACGAGGCATGAAAATGTCACACATAACAAAACATGCGTATTTATCTCTCATTTTAGAAGACTGCACACAGCGCAGAGGTCACGGTGCAGTATACAACAAAAAGTCCAAAATACAAAATGTGTTATCATTTGTTTCTGGACGGATGTGCAGTTAACAGTTTGCTCCGCCCAGTGTCCTTTTTTCAACAAGGTGAGATGATTAGAACAGCCTGTAGTGTGTTAAACAGTAGACGGCGAACTGAACACTCACATAAATCTTATTTTTGAAGAGCAATAGGTCACAATCGGCTACAAAACTCAAAAGTATCTCATAAAAGTACAAAACAAATAAAAATAAAGCCTGTGTTTCAGGGTGGGTTCAATTTGTTTCACTTGCAGTAGGGTAAACAGTGATCGCCCATCATGGTAAAACTGCTGCATGTTTATCATATAACGCAATGAATTCTTCCTTCAGGAGGAGTTTTATGTTTTGTTTTTTTTACTGAATATGTCTGAGAGAGTCGTGGACGTGTCTGAATGGGCCTGCAGTCTGTGATGCTGTTGAACTGTGCTGGGTTACACTGAGGGGTCACCCGGACGCACGTGAGTGTGGTGGCCAAAATCTCAGTGTGCCGAACACATGCACCGTTCCACCCCTCAGATACACACACACACACACACACACACACACACACATACACACACACACGCGCGCGCGCGCACGCATACACACACATACATCTCGGTGACTGCATCCCCCACTCCGCAAAACTTGGCAAGCTCGTCGATGCCTTCTTCTTTGATCACCGTGCTGTCCACATCGAAGCAGACAGCTTCTGCTCTCCGGAAAAGCTCCTTTGTCTCTGATAGTGTTGTCATGGTGCTGGGAACAGAAAAGTGTAGATGCCATGAGACAGGCAGACAGACAGACAGACAGACAGGCAGGCAGACAGCTGCACTTCCAACAGAAACTTTTCGCTCGTGCTGCACAGTTTTCCGGGCTAAATATACGAGCGCGCGCGTTGTGGCATCATTATGAACCCGGTCATCTGAGAGTAAATCTAATTGTCATTAGCCGAGTCTCGTGCTTAAACTGAACTCCGAGGTGGAGTCTGAGCTTTTTTTTTTCTTTTTTTTCCCCCCCCCTGCCCCTCCGCTCACATTTCCTGCAATGAATTAGTTGCATTCACTCAAGCCTCAAAGGCGTCTTTTGAGTGTGAAATGAATGCGGCTCAACGTTTTCTGCGTCGACACGCATCGAACTCGCATTAACACGTGTCAAGTGCAAAAAAAAAAAAAACCGTTACGTAAAGCGGTCCACCTAAACAAAACATACTGGAGGCCACAATGGACATCATTTGCCTGTATTGCGTCACCTCGACACCGAGCGCAGCGCGCAGCGGCGGCTGCTGGCGAGCACAGCCGCGACGCCGGCGGCGGACGCCCGCGGGACCCCCGCGGGACCCCCGCTCATCCGACCGCCGCCAAGACCGACGGGGTCGTTGACTTTTACGCAACGCACACGGACGTCACCTGCGGTGTCACTGGAGAGCCCTGGCTGTTCGCACCGTTTCGCTCCCCCGTGCACGGGAGGCTAACTTTGCGCGCAGAGTTAGCTCGCGGGTCCTAAAAGCAGTGGTGTCAAACGTTACCTGGCCGGTTGCTTACTGGCGGACGCCGCGGTGATAAGGCAATGACAGTCGGTTCAGCCTGAGATGGAGCGAGCTCATCCGGCTCGGCGCGGGGAGAAAGAGAAGCGCCGGGAGCCGCGGGCCAATGAGAGCGAAGCCGGCGAAGCGCCGCCCACCACCTGCATCGGCCCATTTACGCTGACTGCAGCCCCGCGAGCCCCGCTAGCCCGGTTAGCTTTAGCATGCTGCTCGCAAACGAAAAGATGCCGCTACGAAAGTTGCTGTTCTGCCGTTCAGTTTCATTTAATATCCTAAAGAGTCGATTTAGACCGCAAACCGACTCACCATTTCCCAGCCAACGCTCGCACTCCGGAGACTTTAATCCAAATCAGCCATAACATCATGACTGTTGTGTGTTTACCATAGAGTATAAAGTAACAGCCCTGCAGTAAATTCTCCCCTCATGAGGACCTTTTTTTGTTGTTGAATTTGTATTGAATCTGCGTGAGAGAGGTGTTGACATGATATAATGTAATGATTATTATTCGGACCAATCTGCGATGCTGTTGAACAGTCCTGGGTTACACAACAGAGGGGCGTCCCTGATATTGCATATGAGAGGGAGGATCAAAATCTTGGGAATATGTATATTTCCAGAAGTATCCTTTTTTTTAACTGCATCATCTGTAGTTGCCTTTTCTGGGAATTATTAGACATACCTATGGGTTCAATATTCAGTCAAATTAGAAGTACTTTGCCAAGTTATGAATAAAAGACTTGTGAAAGATCATGTAATTATGAAACGTGATCACGCTCAAATGCAGATTGAATATTTGTCAGAATTGCAATTTTGTATTTTGTACATTTTTTTTAATATTGTGGTATTTAAAGAGACTACCAAGTGGTATTTCCAACTGTTTTAAACTACCAGAAAAGTGTAACTCTCAAGCATCTTTGGCTGAACAACATTTAAGTGTAAATCGGTACCTTAATAATTGCATGTATTATAAATGTAACAAGTTTTTTTTATTATTATTATTTCTTAATACCAGTGTTTGGAATAAAGGCTGATCAAGATTCTCCTATGAAAATCTTTTTTTTTTTTGCTGACAGGACACGTCTGTGGACGGGAAGTGACGTCAGACCTCAGCCAGCGCGGAAGGCGGCGACGCCAACTTTACATTTTTCCAAAGTCATGAAATGATCGAAGAAGAAGAAGAACCGGAACCGGAAGCGGCTAATGGCGAAGAGCACGTTTGTCCGTCTGGAGAATGCTGCGCTGCTGTGTCGCGGAGGTTCGGATAGGAACGAACTCGCCAAAACACGTGTGTGTTTACGAGCAGAATAACTCGCTGCTGTCTCTTCTTTAGCCTGCACGCGTGTGGTGAAGCGACGCATTATGTTAAAATCATTTCAGTGTGACTTCGGTTGTGCTCGGAAGTTAAGAGAATCGCCTCGGGCGTGTTGGAAGCGTGATTTAGTTTGCATGCTCGCTCCATCTTTTGACCACAGCGGCGGACGGCGCTCGCGGAGATGTGCAGACCAGCGAAGCTTCTCATAATGGAGGACGGCGGCCCTGCTGGAGACGCTCGACGTCCCAGCGTGTGCGCATGAATGTGTAGAGTGAGTGGAACGACGCGGCCAGATGGGAACACGCGGGGAACACGTGCCCGTGGAGGTCCTGGCCCGAGCAGCGTTACACTGCTGAGGCGAAGACAGACGGGTAACTATGACCGAATCCTCATGTTTTTTTAAAAAATGCATGGCCGAATTCTGTTTTACTTTTGAAGTAGTAAAGGCAGTCAGACACCATGCTAAATTAGCCTCACACGCTGACTCGGCGGTGACGGGAGCACCCACCGTGTGGCTCGTCATGTCAGGGTGAACACACACACACACGCTGGTTTGAACATGTGATGGGTTTCGCACGGGCTGATGCACGTGTGTGTCTCTCGGGCATCCGGGTGAGTGTAGGCAGCACACGCACGCGCCCATATAAAGCTATGATGAGCAATATTCACCTGATTCTGAAAGTTACACCAGTTATGCAGTGCCGCCGTCCTCCCTGAGAGGCGGGCTGGCATGAACTGGTGTGAGGCGATGAGAGTATCATATGTATTAAAAGCCTCTTAAAGTAAGACAGCAGTCGTAGTGACCTCATGGGACCCCCTTTTTTTTTTTACTTGCTTTGCTCCAGAAGAATGTCGAAAACATGTGCCGAAGTAACAGGTCTTGCAAGAGTTGAACCCCCCCCTCCTCCTTCACCGGCTCTCGGCTGGGAGAATTAGTCTGACATGGCTTGGTATGTTTGCACGCGCACACACACACACGGTGACACATAGTGGGGTAACAGTGAGTGGAGCAGCTACAGTACATCCAAGGATTACAAATCACCCTTCGAAAAACAATTATGCTTAATGTGCTTAGGTTTAGGAAACGAGCCATAATTTGGGTTCAGATAAGCAATTAATGTTGTCTTGGCATCTGTTCAACTCACATCTGCGGCTGACTCACCGTGTAGTGTTATAGTCCAAAGAATTGTATAATTGAATGTTTTGGATGGTGCATGGCCGAATTCTGTTCCATATCATCAGTGGTGGATACAGTCAGACACCATGCTAGAGTCTCGCCTCATTCCTGCTAAACTAGGGGAGCGCTGCCTATAGCTGCTTCCATCTGCACAGGAATGAGTACAATGAAACGTCATCCAAGCTATGGACTAACTTTACCATCTGATATCTTTTTTTTCTTCTTACCCACAGCGGAGTCGAGCAAAGCAGTTAAAGCTCTACTGGATGTCCTTGGATTATTTTTTTAATAAACTTAACTGTCTTCAGTTGGTCCTGTGCCCCTTCCCCTCCCCCATTTACATCCTGGCATCTCAAGTCACTAGTATCATCCTCTTATATGATTCACTGAAAATATAAGTCTCCTAAATGAAATGATGTTCAAGTTTTAATAAATATATCAGTTACATACAACTCAAAGGTGCCACCGTTTTCCAAACTTCTAGTGAAGCTTTGAGTCAGCACAGTGCATCCTGAATAACGATCAAATACTCAATTACAGGTTTAGAGCCAGAAGATTACACCCATTGCACATGGAGGTTCTGCCTCTTCTGTCAATATCACACAAATGGGAATTCTCAATTGATTTCATTTACCATTACCACAGATTAGCGGTGATAAATGGTGAATCTTTCCTTTACAGAAACAGCTTGATAAAGTGGCTGTTGGCTCAGTTTATTCCAAAGTGGCATCAATGAAAGACAGGTTTAAGAAAATAAACACTGGGATTTACACATTTTTTTCACAAGTGTTAATTTTACCCACTCTGAGGACAAGCGCTAATGAAAAGCGTTAGACAATAGAACAACGGTTGCATTGTCTGTGTGCTTTGTCATAATGCCGTCCTTGAGGTAAAACGCTGAAGAAACCAATGCTGCTTGTTAAGTTAACGAGAAGACAATTTCTCCACCTTCAAGAGAAGCTTGTATCCGCGTCTGGCAGAAGTCATTTGTTTTTTTACCAGTCGCCTGATGACAGCTGCTCTTTACCAGATGTGTTGAACTGGCTCATCCGCCTCTGAGACTATGGACAGAAGGATGGCTTTGGGGGTGTTCTCGAAAAGTGCTGCTCTGTTCTGAGTCTGGCCCTTCTTCACCCAGTGGCCATAGATCTTGAATGCACATGCATCGATGAGCTTGCGGATGGGCTTGACGGCATATGGGTCGCTCTTGATCACCTCCTTGGTGACGGGCTTGGCTCGGCGGTAGTTGCAGTAGATTCTCATTGTGGCGAGCACGGTCATGCAGATCACCTGCCGGAGGAAGTTTGAAGGTCAACGGTGTCCATTTTCATCACTCTGCGAAATGGTCTGCTACTTCTGTCCCAGACTGTTAAGTGCAGTGACGTTCGTCACGTAATAAAGAAGAGGGCTCAAACATCTCACCTTGAACCGCCTGTATGGACTTAACAGTCTGACTTCATCCACCACATACTGTGAGAAGAACGGGTGGCTGAGAGCATCTGCAGCTGTGTAACGCTGTTTTGGGTCCACCACGAGCATTCGAGAGATCTGAGAAAACCACACGGAGCACGTGCTATGCCTTACTGTTGAGTAGTTTAACCTCCACTGCAGCTTTAAGGTTCAGGTGTATCTTTACTAAACTATTATATTTCATTAAAGCTATACCAGTGACAAAAAAAAAAGTCGGAGCAAAATGGTCTACCAAATCTTTCACTGTGTCTGAGCGGTCCTCCCATTCTGGTGATGAGAAGTCGTACTTCCCCGCCAAGATCATGCGCAGCATCAGCATCTGTTTCCTGTGCCAGAATGGCGGCGAGCCCGCGAGCAGCGTGTACATGATCACGCCTGAGCTCCATCTGCAAGTAAAAGCCACAGAACAACAAAGTTTACAGTGCTTTTATGACAGCAGGACCTTTTGTGTCAGACGCGTCACCCCAAAAATCATGATTTACAATGAATGATCAAAGACTCCCACTTTCAGAATGAAATCAGTGAATTTCAAATGTTTGACTGACAAGTGACTCAAGTTCAGGAGTGTTCAGAGTGAACACGGGTGCATCTGTAAAAACGTTTTTCCTGTCGCGCTCAGAGTTCAGTTTATGTGCCGTCCGTTACATCCGTTATATAGTGATTGCCTCTGCACACTCACATGTCCACAGCAGTATTGTATCCTGCGTGTCCTGCATCCATGGAGCACTCGATGATCTCTGGCGCCAGATAACCAGGAGTCCCACACACCTCTGCATCAAAGACAATTAGATGCAGAATTTTATGATAAAGCAGAGAGCATATTTCTTGGGAAGATACTGGCTTTTATGGCTTGTCAAACCCGCATTCACAAGGCTTGAAAATATATTAAAAGACTGAGGTTCAGTTAACGTGTAAACTTGGACCCGAGCACTCTGAATGTAAATCTTTGGGAATGGGTGGAAGGCAACATTTCTAAAATGCCTAAATCCAGCTGAATACTATGACTGAAAAGGACTGGGTTAAAGATCTGTTAGCTGTTCTTTTGAGGGTTATTTTTACATAATAATGTCAGCGTGAAAGGTCCTGTTATCCTAATTACCAATAACTGCCAAATTGTAATGCTCCAACCTTACAAACACAAAGAATCATTAAACGGTGACCTCTTGGGGCAGACATTTGCTTGTGATCTGATGCTATCTTCGAAATCAGAGCGTTCACTCGAAAGGTCAGTGTTCCCCCACCGATGGAGAGCACAGCAAATAGTTCTCAGTGTCTCGTTGCATCTTAACCTTTGTAAGAGCAGCTAAGAGAGGCGGGATCATGTTGTGCAACCAGAATCAGATTCTGCTCTGACCACCAGCAGCTGCCTTAACGGCACTGTGGGCTATAAACATAGAAACTTCATCAGAGCAAAAGTCTTGGGTGCTGCAGTCTCCTGCATCCATGTGTAGTTGTCAGGAAACGTCTAATGTTATTAACTGCATTGGTTTATGAGATTGGACATGTTTTATGATGTGGCCGGATATCAGAGGAAACACTTCACTTGCTCATTCTAGTATTTCCAGACAGAGAATTGGTGAACGAGTGACAAGAAAATATAAGGTGCTTTCCAACTGTAGGAGCTTTTTCATGGGTCTAAAAAGGGGGTCTACCTTTTTGAATGTAAATACTGCAGGGATGAGGAATCATTGTAGCTCCAAGAACTACTGCAAAAGGGATCTCTGTAGCTCCTATTTTAGAGAATGTACTTTAAAATGAGGAACTGTGAATGATGAAAGTTTCTAGTGATTAGTCAAACAGGGACCAGCAGCCAAGTCCGAGCTTTACTGAGACACAACGCTGCAATCATGGCACCTTACATCTCATGGTTGCTGTACTGTATACAGACATTATGTTGATATACTAAACTGCTGGCTTATGTCTGCGCCGCGTTTCTTGCAGTGAAAATACAAACAGGGAAAAAAAAAAAAAAAACGCCGCAGGGTTTGTAGTTCCTCCACAGTGGGAAATTTTTTGCCCAAAAAGTTCTTAGAGCTGTTGGCTAGTAAACACCTGAACCCTGCTGAAGTATTCAACAAACTATGTTAGTTTTACTGACTGACCCTTAAGCGTCTGTCCTGATGCCATTTGCATGGCAAAGCCAAAGTCGGTAAGTTTGATGTTCATCTCGTCATCCAGGAGAATGTTCTCAGGCTTCAGATCGCGGTGGATGATGTTCTGGGCGTGGAGAAAGTGGACCACCTCCAGCAGAGAGCGCATGATCTTCCTTTGAACAACACACACACACACAAAAAAAAAAAACACTTTAAATCTTTAAAAATGCATGAGGATTTATTGGTTTGGGAGTAAAAAAAGGGGGCAGAGAATATAGTGGCTGACCTGGTTTCCTTCTCACTCAGAGTAACTTTCTCTGTGAGGTAGTCAAAAAGTTCACCCCTCTTCATCCTGAGTGAAATGTATATATATATACACACATACATGTCAATTTGTAAAGAAAGATAGGCTTAGGCTTAATTATAAAAAAGGGGTTTCTTGCTCTGGCAATTGTAGGTGCAAAGTTCTGCTCCGAAAAACTCACAAGTCAAAAACCAGGAAGTAGAAGGCATTGGACTCATAGCAGTCTTTCAGCTGTACTGCGGAGGAGACGTGAGGAACTTTTAGTTTTGACGTCAGACAAGCAAAGTACTTAAATTCAGCAGGTGCACTGTGTGGATCGCGGGAGAGCAGAGGCCAACTAAACCTCTTGGAGCAGGTGAGCGCGCCGGCGGCCAAACAAACTCAGACGATCGTCTTGTACTGCAGACTTGGCTGCTTCAGTTTCATGACAGCTGCAGGTGTATTCGGTCTAAAATGTGCTTACTGATGTTGTCCTGTCCGTAGACTTTCTTGAGGATATCAATCTCCTTGACCGTGGCCTCCCTGATCTCCTCGATCTCCTCCTGCGTCATCTTGTCCGAGGCCGTGATGTCGATGATCTTCACCGCAAACTCCTGAGACGTCCGTTTGTTGACACAGCGACGCACCACACTGCTCACTCCCCTGAGGACGAGAGGACACCTCAGTCGTCCTGCCAGAGAGATTATTATTGTTTCTGTGGAGGTTTACACTTGTAAATCTGGAAGTGTGCGTTTCGCCGCCTGCTGCTCGAACCTAATTGGATCAGTGAATGAGCTGCAACATTACAGTTCCTCCTGTAACCTTTTGTTTTTATCTGTTTTGCTTGTATGAACATGGAAGGATGTCTCATGTGTGCTCATTTGAGACCTGATCTGCCTCACCACGGGTTTTAAGTGTGCAGGGCAATCAAACAAATAAATTCCCAGCAACAAAAAAAAAAAGCCTGGACATAACGTCACAGCCTCTTCAGATCAGAGGATAATTTAGAGGCTGACTTTCCCTCCCCTGAGCCATGTGAGGAATACTAGCCGAGGAACACATTGTCTGCACATCCAGCAACCTTTTGACCTGCATGTGAGAAAGGGAGTGAAATTACGTAATCCGCGAGGCTGTCGGCCAATCCCGAGCAGCTCTCAACACTAAACCTTTGTCCAAAACACGCTGAAGTTAATGAATGCAGCCTTCGCCAACACCGCGGCTTACGTAACAGCACCATCGTCCAACAGATGGTGGGGAATGACAATGAGCACACTCTGGCACACCGCTCACACCCCTCAGGCACCCTTCAGAGTCCATGCAATGGTCGCTCGAACTTACGCGTCCATCAATTCAACCATAGCAAATAAAAAGAAATACTCTACAAATGCGCCGACCAAAAAAAATAAATAAATAATAATAATAATTTGCAAAGACGCGCCCGCTTCAAACCTTGTCTGGGATAAACGAAAAATGTGTGCACATCGTAGTGTGTCATGTGTTCTATAAAACATACCTTCCTAGAATCTCCTTGGTGTCATACTTGTCATAGAACTCCTGGGCTCCCACCCAGTCGGGGATCTCCTCCTCTTTGGTCATGATGGAGCGATGCTGGTTCACCGCCAAGAAAAGAGAAGGGCTCTCCGCTTACGGCTCACAACGCGCTGTTGAGGGAACAGTTTTGTATATGAAGCACTCCGCCGTTTGACTGGCAGCTGGCAACCTAAGTCAAGCGGAGGTAGGTGTACAACGAGCCTGAAAAGGTGCAGCGAGTTCATGGAAAACGTCAACCCCAAAATATACGGAGTCAGAATGATTTTTATTTTTTGGTGCAGTCATTCACGGTCTTCAGACAACCTAATCTAATAAATGGGTTTGCCATGGCATTTGGTGCCGACTTCCCCAGCGGTGAAGTCTCCTGAGGAATTTGAGCTATCGCTAATATGCAGGGAAATAACAGCCTCTGGGCCGCCTTCCTGGAAAGGTCAGGGAAGGTCAGAACTCCGGCAACACCTGAAGTACAAAGAACAACTTTATTATGAGGCCAAATTCCATCCGGGCTCTGGACACAAGATCAAACATTGAATTCTCACAAAAGAGCTGTTCTCGATGCGGCAAGTGTTGGTAGAGCGTTTCCGTTTTCCATCCCCATACACCTTGGAAGTAGTTTTGAGTGGCTCCAGAAATCCCATTCATGCTGCGCAGACGTTCATGCCTCATTTGCTTTGGTGATCACTTTGCCTTGCAGCACCACTAATAGCTTAACACCTCTGATCCCCAGACTTTTCGTTTGGAGATACTCAACATGTTCAGTATTTTTTGTTTTGCTGCCAAACACCTGCCAAATTCCAAGCAACCCAAAAAAAAAAAAAAAAACAAAACTTTGAAATCTCATTAAATGTCTGGTTTTGTCCAAAACATCCAGTTAACAATTTTCACATTTAAGGTTTTACAACCAGCTGTTCTGGAGTTTCTACTTGGGGAAATGACTTAAGAGTGTGTTAGTTTATCGGACGGTCACCTTGCGGCTCCGCTAACGTCATTGCGCCGATAAAGAAAGTAACTGACCTTTTTTCACAGCGGACATTTTGACTCGGCCTGGCGGGAGACGCGCGGGCCTCAACGACAACGTTAGCCGGGGCGCCGCTGCGTTCAAGCGCCAACGGCGCACCGCGGCTAAGCGGAACGCGGCCGCCATTGCCAGGCTGTTGAGCTCGCTCGCGTCCGCGCTTCGCTTCGCGTCGCCGCTGGCGCGCCACAGCCTCGGCTCGGCTCGGCCCGGGTGAAATTGCGCAACCGCGCTAACCGGCCCACGCGGACTCGAGCGTGACTTGGTAAAAACGGGTAAAAAAAAACAAAAAAAAACGAGCGAGCGCTTCTCTCGGATCAATGACGTTTAAATTCGCGCGGCTTCGGGGGTCGAATCGAATATCTCCTTTCAACTGAGTGCACGCTTGCGTTCGCTCTTACGGGGCTTCGTGGTTCGCCGCGCGTACAACTGCGCGGAAGGCTACAGGCTAGCTTAATGTCTTTGTTTTCGGACCAGCGCTGGTTGTAGCAGCACAGCCGACGCACCGCAGGCTGCGGACCACCACAGCCATTGTGCCGGTGCGAGCTGGACCTCCCTCCTCATCCCGGCACCTCTTGACCTTTCTCTCGTTGCCACAACGCAATGGAGCGGGGAAGGGGAAAAAAACAAAAAAAAAACAAAAACGGGCTTGATCACTCACCGTGTCCTGACCTGCGCTCAGTCCGTCGGCTGAGTCCGGTTCTCCATCATTTAACGAGGCGTACGGGGGCGATCAATAAGTCACCACTCCGGTGCCGTGGCGGTTTTGTGGGGCAGCTGGCACCGCGAAGGGTGAGCTCTAATGTCAGATGCCAAAAATAAGTCGCGGCTTCCAAGGCGGCAGTAGCAGCAGCAGCAGCAGCAGCAGCCTCACACTAGAACCAGATCCGCGAAACACCACCGTGAGACCCGAGGCGAGACCGCCCCGCAGCCCCTCACCCTCAGCCCTCGGCTAAGGGGGCCTGCACCCGGTCTGGAGTGACACACGACAGGTGTTGAACCTCTGTGCTCCTAGATTCTAATCAAACAGGTGTAAAAATAGACATGCTTCCTGCCAATATAATGTGTGATTTCATTCCCGGCATGACTGCGGCACAAATAATCACACATTACAAAAAAGCTTTTGATCCAAGTGCTTTAATGGTATTAATCCCACTCTGGTACAAGCAAACTGGAGCGACTGGTTGCTCACCCAGTAAATGATCGTGTACGACCAGTGCAGCCGTTTGGTTTGGAGGAAGTTTAAATTAACTGGGGGCACACAATTGAAATCAAATCAAACCATGCAACCACAAAATATATAAACATTATTTATAAGACTATGATTACAAGCTGTGCTGCAGACTCCTATGAAAGAAAAGCCTCGATGCTGTCTAATGATAATTAATGGTCAACAGAAAGTACAATTGCTGATCTTATTACGAATTACACCCTCTTAGTGGACAGCATGGCAGTCTTTGTGTCTCCAGCTCATGACAGACCTGTGCAGAGAAAAAGGTAACAATTATTTATGGAAAATTGATTTGGCTAATTTAAAACACTAATAGCTTAAGAAAAACTAGCAGTATAGATTGGATATTTGAAGTATTAAGAGTTCCTCTGTCACACTGAGTACTGCAACATTTTTCATCACAATAGCATGTGCAGTGCAAAGCCATTTCACCAATGCATCGAGGTGACTAACCGTTATGCATGACTCGTTATGCTACAATGAAATTATGTGCAAGTACAAAAAAAGAGCAGGGACAAGTTTTTGAAAAGAAAAAAAAATCGCATCTATAAAATCAGGGAACCAGCGTGGAGCGCGTCAGTAGGGACTTGAGCGAGTAAAGAATTAAATTGGGACACGCAACATGCTCAGTATGAATACATTTCAAATTCACTTTTATCTCTCAAATGTATGAATGGAATCTGAATAAGTATAAAAAACTTGGAGAGCTGAACTACCATGATAATGTCATATAATTGTGGCAGAAAAAACGTAATATAGCTGCTTCCCCGCTGATTTATCAATAGCCTCAGCTGCTGTGGCCAGAGTTGGAATTTTGAATGCTTTGAGATCAGATCCCTGATGTAGCTGCTATTTCTTCATCTTGAATGCTTCCAGTAGGTCAATGTTACCAGAAAAGGTGGACAGACCTACTAGAAGTTGCTGATGTTGCCCTGGTTCTGCGGGATACATTTGAAGAGAAATGTGCAGCCTCAGTAGAAGAAATAAATAGTGACGGATCTAGAGATGAATATCCTGAAGTCTGTCAGTCTGTCTCTCAAATATTTCAAGAACTGCTCATCTGACCTATATCAAATTTGGTGAGTGTGTCACTGGGGACTTGAGTGAATGCAGTCTTGAATGTGGTGCATTTTTGGACACACCACATTGGATTTGAACAAACTTACAATTAGCGGGTGAACTACCAGCGGCCGAGGGATAGGATGAAAACGGTGGCCCAGCATGACTTGCATGGAAAGCAACCTGTAACTACACCTCACTCACAATCACCACTGTTTAAGACATTAGGTGTCTCTCCGTAATCTCTGCAAATTAGATATGGTTTATTATGATTAAAAATCTCATGGCCGCTATGTCCCATCAAGTCGGAGGCCTCCCCTCATATGCAACCACAGCGGCATTCCTTTCCCTACCCTCCAGAGACAAATCAGTCCATTCTAACAGGCACACAGCTAGCCCTTTTCAGACAGCCACTTTTTGAATGGGCATTGCTCTCGTGAAAATAAGGATCCTTATCTAATCTTGTGCAAATGACCAGACATGTTACACTTATTACTTACCATTAGCAAACTTGCACTGTTTGAGCACCTCGCTGAAGCCCTCGCAGAGTTTGAAGTCACTCTGGGACTGAGCACACTCGATGAACTGTTTGAGCTCATAGGAGCAGGCCTGCTGCTGAGGGGCTTCCTGCTGGTACATGGACTGCGGCTGCTGCTGGTACATGGGCTGGGCCTGGTACGGCTCCTGATGGTCATATTAAAACATCGAGATTTAGCATGCAACCAGCAGTAGGCGTCCCAGAATCAGACAGACCTCCAGCTTCATCGAATGATTGGACTGTGACAGCTTACAAGGAGATCCGTAAACACAGTCCTTTGCTGTTGCTGCCAACTCACAAACGCCTCTTACTGATGACCTACCAGTCATTAGACAGTCTTAGCCGCCCTGGTGCTATTCCCGTCTTATGACTGGCTAAACCATTGTTTATTTACCTGGTATGTGACATCAGGCCGTGCAGGCTCCGAATGTCCTCCACTGAAGCCTCCAGTCATTGCGTGGCCGATGGTGTGTCCTACCGCAGAACCGACTGCGACTCCAGCAGCTGTAGTTGCCATCTGGGCAAACATGCCTGGCTGCCTGGGTGCGGCGGCTGGGGCACCCATGGCAGACGGAGGGGCCTGCATTGGAACCGGAGCATGAGAAGGAGGAGGTGCCGCCCGGGCCATGGGTGGCGGTGATGGTGGAGCCCGGCTGTGAAAAGAAGGCCACTTTAAATCTGTACTGTTGTCATTTCCTGACGAATGCCCCAATTTTGGAAACATCATCATACTCACACAATAAAACTAAATCTAATGTTTTTAAATGGTGACATTGGTGTTAGAAGTGCTGTGCAAAGTGATAAAACTATGACATGTCAGTGCAATAGCAGGTTGTTGTGCTACTTTGGCCCATGGGGTCATCTCAAGTCTCTTGTGTCAATTTCTCTGGTTCTCTGACAATACTTTCACAAAATAGCTAGAACAAATAGTATTTTCTTCAGAAAATGTATGTGAATTATCAAATGCTTAACTAAATTGCCAATGCAATGCAAGAAACTATGCTAAAAAGAAGCATAAATGCCATTTGGGCTAAAGCTAAAAGGCCTTTCTTAAAAGCGTGAATGCCGAAAACCACAATCTAGCTTTCTCTGACGTCACAAATGTATGACTGGATTTCAAAATAAGTATAATTAGTGGCTGAAAAGCCAAATTACTCGTGATGGATAACACAAAGGCGTTCATTTAAGAGACAAAAAAGTAAATATTTCATTTCCTCTCATGATTTTATTTCAGATTAGATGGCAAAGGTAACTCTTAGTTTATACATAAAATTGATTTTTTTTTTTTAGTTTAAACTGATGCAACAACACGTTCAGTTCAAGTCGAAAATGAGTAACCTTAACTCACAAGTTACTTAAATTCCATACAAAAGTCAGAACTTCTTCATCTTAATGTTTAACATTTTAGTTCTGGCCGTCAGTTTCAAGGGCAAACGCGGTGAGTCGTAGCAGCGTTACCTGCGTTAACTCGGCAGCTACGTTAGCCTGCACGTTATCTTCAATACGTTTTAGCAATTCGTCATTAATGGTCATCGACCTTGTACGTTACCTGGCCGGGGGAGCCATCCTGGATGTCCGGCTTCTGCTTCCTCTCGGCATTTTCTAAATATTTACGATGTCGATGCGGGCCTCGGCTGATAAAAACAATTGTAAATGTGACAGTCTCTCTCGAGTAGCTTGATTTGTCGACCTTTAGCAATTCCGGAAAGTTCCGTGTTACATCATTTATCTCCCGGGTAACTTCCGGTATTACGCAGCGCGCGTTGAGCACGGGGACGGTTTAATCGGACACATGCCTGTAGCTAATGAATGCTTGGAGTCGAAGTTAAATTATTGTTCAGTTAATTGCGTATTATAGGTATAACACTAAAATGTAAATGATAATAATTGTAAGCAGCTGTGGGGTGTTCCTGTCTATGGCTAACAATTTGTAATTTGGGAAAGATAACAGGGGCCCATATTACTGTAACTAAATAATAGGATGCTAACACACCGATCAAGCATAATATATGACCATTGCATGTGTACATTAGACTATAATGCAATGAGTTATATTGAGAGGTGTGACTAATATTATGGTCATCCCACTCACATGCATTAAGGCGACACCTCTCAGTACAAGCCTGTACAGTTCAGCAGCATCGCAAATTGCAGTTCCAAAAGCAATCATTAAACGCCTCTATCAAGCTGATGCAATAAAAATCAAACATAAAACTCCTGAAGGAATAATTTATTGCAGGGGAGTCGCATTAAAGTCTATGGTAGACGTGCAGTGGTCATAATTTTAGGGCTGTTCAGTGTTGTTTAGCTCGAGACTCTTACCAACCTTGTGAAGTTGAGTGGAGATTTGATCATGTACAGTTGGGATACAGCAATTTCCTCCCATGGTGAAGCATGAAAAGTCACCACCGCACTTTATCCACCCCCTTTGCTGGATTGGACAGCTTTTTGATAATTTTTCTTCATAATGGAGTATATCTCTGACCAAGATTTAAGTCAGCAGGTTTAAAGCTGTGGGAGGAGTTCATTAAAGTACACACGTAAATTGCTGAGAGCTGATTGGAATTGCTAAATGCAGAAAATCACTGCCACGCTGTATAATTTATTACGAGATTTTGATATGTCTACATGTCGTTTGAAAAGTTGTGAAAATTCAAAATGAATAATTAAGATCATCATTATAAATCAAAGCAGTTAGGGTCCTTGCAGCCATCAAGTGGCTTTGATGTTTGGGACCTTACAATAATAATAATAAGAAGAAGAAGAAATGGTGATGCTTCACTGTTACAAGCAGGATAAAAATCAGTTACAATGTATAGGGGCTTTATTATTTCGTAAACCTATCTTGAAATATCCAAAGACAACATAAATCATACATTCTTCTCATTCGTAAACAAAAATATAACGGAAATATCTGCCCACATACTAGTACATTGTAAACTTAACAGGCCATTTAGAAATATACACAGTAAGCGATATACCTTTACTAAGAATTATACACAAGTTCATAACTATAAATCTATGTCATGTAGCATTCTACAGCCAGAGCAAATTTTATAATGCGAATATAAAAGGAAAAATAATCACCTATTTCTTTGGTTAACCAATAAAGTCAAAGAGGATGACATGCTACTCTCTCTTTTTCCCCTTTTTCTTCTTATCTGTAAATTTCCGCCATTTTTGGTGTCCATTTCCTTGTCTTGATCTGTTTGCGTTCGCTCTTCGTCCCTCCCAGGCCGGCATCGGTGGCTCGATTTCCCCTGGTCGTCCTCCTCTGTCCGGTACATCGGCCATCAATATCTAGACACCAGACAAAAATGAGAAACTGTCTGCACTCTGAACCTTAAAAAAAAACAAAACAAAAAACACTCCATTCAGAATCGCAGGCAACAGGTCATGACAGTTTCACAGTTTTACCTTGTACACATCGGTGCTTTTTCCAGCTTTGATTGGCTGAATGCAGGACTGATCCTCTCTGGCAGCAAGCAGAAGAGAAAGGGACACTTGAGAGGCGCCGCTGATGGTTGCGAGGGGAGGCACCGAGGCCAACACTTCACTGCGCTCCTGAAAGAAAACAAGCGACTGAAGTAGGAAGTTTGATCTTATCATGAGCTGCATGATGCTTCTTTGGCTGGCAGCAGAGGCCAGTGTTGTGTGCTTGAATGTTAAGCGATTCATGAACCACCAACAACAGGGATGTCATGTTTTTCATTGTTTTTTATTTGGATGTCAGCAGGATTATGTAAATATAAATAACAGCAATCTTCATAAAGCTTGGTGGAGAAGCATGGGCCAAAGAGGAACCTGTCAAATACTGAGGCAGATCCAGATATTTTAATGAATATCTCAGGAAAAATATTCCTTCGACCCTGGTAGAGGTCTGCGCTGTCTGAACGCCTTTACAGTCATCCACCTTTTATTTCAGATTTTGGCCAGACAGAGAAATTTAAACTGGGATTTTTAGAAAACGCGACGGGTGCTTTTCAAAAACTATTTTCTGAAATTTCAGAAAACAAATTATCTAAGACAAGTAATCATTTTTCAGTCTACATCAAGTAAAATAATTCAAAACACATTATATTCGGAGTATTACTAAATACTCACAAACTCAGGCTTAACCAGAAGCCAGATTTGCTAGCTTGGTTTAATATTCTCACCTTTTGTTTTTCTCCCCACGCAAATGACTCAAGCGTGACCTGAAAGCGTTTGATCATCATTTGCCGTCGACAGCAGTAGTCCTCCAACAGGACTCCATTTATCCTCTCAAGCTGCGTCTGAAGAACAGAGACAAAACAAGGCTGAGACGCCTTCAACATGTTACTGGAGTCACATATCGTCCATGATGCACCGGCAACGTGCCCACTGCTCTGAGCTGAGGCTGCTGTTCAGAAGAGGCTTCGTCACATCCTCGCAGTGTAGATCAGCGAGCCTCGACTCCACCTGCATTAGAAACCAGATTTTCATTTAAATGATGTTTCCGGTGCTCCTTAGACTTCAAAAATACTTTACGCAAAGCCTGCTCTCTCTGAAACAGCTTTACCTCATGCAAGACGTCTGCAAATTCAGAGGAAGCATCCATGTCGAGGGCGTGGAGCAGCAATATCCATTCTGCCTGGATCTCAGCTGTCCTTCGGTCATTGTTGGAAACATCAGCATCTTCATCTTCATCTTGCCGGCAAAACTCTGTAATTCCTTGGCTGTGATCTTCTACCCGCTGCTCTTTTTCATACTTATCATCTGCTGGTTTATCCTCGGAATGCGTTTCCTTATGTGTGATTATGCGAACTGCTTGCAATTCTGATACAAGGAATTCTAAAGGGTTGAAAGATAAGTTTTTGAAAAAAAAAATGTCAGACAAGAAAATTGAAAAGAACATGGCACTGCAGTCAAGAGTTATTACATTTAACACACAATTCTGCATCATCACTCTATCAACTTGTATTATTTCTCACCAGTTATTTTGTTCAGGGTGGACGGCTCCAGCACCTCTGAGGTCAGCACAGTGAGGGGAGACGTTAAGTCTGACAGTAAATTCCTCAGTTCTCTCACCAGCAAGATGTCACCCGTCCCACCCGAACCTTAAATGGAGACAGACATTTTTAATCATGGAGTTTTAGAGTCTGGGATTACTTGAGAAGGCGACTAGCAGAAAATCTACCGTCAACCACTTTGATAAACATTTGGGTAATTTCCCTGATTCAAGCTTCGTTTGGAATTGGACCAGGCAAAAACAGCAATATAAATATGTCATTTCGGGTTCTGGGAAATTAGGATGGGCGTCGCCTTTTTAACAGGCATTATCATTAAAAGAATCGAGCTTACAATGAAATTCAACCATAAGTGGTGGGGAGAAAACGCTACACCTGTAATCAGTTACCTTTTTTTTTTTTAATCGCTTGAAAATCAATTATTTTCTCAATTAATTGTTAGTAGTGTCGTGAAAAATTACCATGATCACAAATTACTAAAACCCAATTATACACAGTTAAACACAGTTGCAATATATGTCAAAGCATGACATTACAACTGCATGTTTACCGTAGAATGTAATGCAATAAATTCCCCCATCAGGAGGAGTTTTATGTTAAATTTGTATCAAATCTATTTGACAGAGGTGTCGAAATAATTAGTGATGGTTATTGAAACTGTAACTTGTGATGCTGTTAAAGTTTTCTGGGTTATACCGAGGAGGGTCTCTAATACTATGTCATCCTAATGAGTGGAATGACCAAAATTTTAGGGACACCTCTCAGTATAACCCAGTAAAGTTTAACAGCATCACAAACTACAGTCCCAACAACAATCATCAGAATATGTCATCACCTCTTTCAGACAGATTGGATACAAATTCAAAACCCCTCCCGGAGACAGAATTTACTGATGGGCTGTTGCATTGCAGCTTATGATTAACATGCAATGGTCATAAAGTTATGCTCGATTGGCGTGTGGCAGTCGAGCAGCGTAAAAGGCACCTTTCACCACATCTGTTTATTATCTTCTATACAGATTGAAAACAAGAAAAAAAGGGCTCGTTTTTGTATTTGGTTATGATTTTTTTTTTTTTTACATAAAATAAAATAATATGTCCCTGCGTCTCACCGTGAAGCTCCGGACACTCAGCCCGCAGCTGTGAGCTCAGCCAGGTGAGGAGAGGACACGGAAGCTCGTCACATTTGCACCGCGAGAGGCAGCAGCCGCCCGGGTACCTGGGGAGGAAATAAGCGGTGAATGTCTCGGTGCAGTGAGGAGTCCACCTGCACCTACTAGCTACGCCTCGCGTTGGATTCGGGTGGGTCGCTTACAGCAAACGTATAGCGGGTGCCCACGCAGCAGACAACACGTCTCTTACCCTAATGCCTTAATGGCAGAAACCGTCCTCAGACTCCTCGCCATTATCTCTGCGACCAACTCGAACAAGCGCGCAGCCGACAGGCGAAGTTCGAACGTGTTTACAAACTGCGCTTCTTCTTTGAGAGATATATAATATCTGGTGACGCACCGCCGCCTGCTGGCCGGAGTGTGTACTGGCCCTGCAGGCCGCACTGAGCAGAGGGAAGAGAAGTTTACAATTATATATTTATTTGGAAAATTGCAGTGGAGGAAAATTAGATCACACATTTATATTGCTATAATTCTGCAGTTTATTAGATATTAAAAACGTTTTTATCAAAAGACACGATAAAACATCAGTAGTCAAAGCAAGTCAAATGATGCATTTTATATTTTATCCACCAGAAGTCACTAGAGGTCTGTGTCAGAGATGAAATAACTCTGAAAGTCTTATTTTTTTAACTGGCTCTCAAAGTTGCAGAGTAACTGATTACATAAGCTGAACCTCTGCACTTCAGTGAAGTCTGCAGGTACTTGTGTTACCAGAGTAGCTGCATTTATACTTCTACTTCACAGCATTCCATGGTGTACTTTTCACTACATATCATGTAATTAAAAGCTTTAGTTAGTAATAACTTGGTAGAATTCACATATCAAACACATGTTCAAGACCCCTTCCATTGTGAGGATGAGATACACAACTCTAGAGCTGATAAAAAGATTAGCCAGTAATACGTGCATGTACTATCTAATCATAGTACATAGGCTATTTTGTCATTTCTTTTACATTTAATACCTCATATAAATGTGCTGATAATTAACCATTGTATTTGAATGAAATTATAGTTGGTTTTAATGCATCCATAAATAAGAACCACTTAAAATCTGCACATATGAAATTGGCAAACCAGTATTGGCTGAACACAATTTTTTTTTACTCACTCTACGTGTGTATTTACATCAGCCGCCAAGCTCTGTTCATGGAAACACACACATCTGCATACACATGACTTTCAGTCTGTTTCCTCCGGTCAATGCTGAGTAAAATATATGGCTGCATGAAAGCTGAAACTGATCCTGACCACCAGAAAAAAAACAACAAGATTCTGTCTCACACATGGTTTCTATCCACTGCAGGTTTTTCCTCATCATTCATGTGACAATATTTTTTCATGCTGTTTATTTTGGGCATCTTTTGGTGCAGCACACTCGCCACCACCGCATCCTGCTGATCCAGGCTGTGGAGCTCGTGTTTGCTTTGACAGAGCTGGTTGAGGACACAGACGGCACTTTAGATTATCATTGTTGTCAAACAATGGGCGGCCGATTCTTTGATCACCTCGCAGCTATTTCTTCACGTCCTGCAGCAGCTCTTGCAGCAGAAAAACCATAGATTTAACTGGCGCGCGTTGTGCAACACAGAAGTAACAGCGGCGACGGCGGTTGACATCCATCTCTTTTGTGAGCCTCTTTTAATGAGGCTCCGCTTCCTCTGCAGACAAAACGTGACGCCTCATTAGATTTGGCTAAATGTCTTGTGACGGAGAGGCGCCCGCCCTTTAGACATGTGCACCGCTTGACCACAGCTGGCCCTCACCTCAAGGACATGTTAGACGCCCTACGACACAAGCCGCCTCATCAGCAGCAGCACATAAGCCTTATACACACTGAACAGACACAATGGGGGACAAAGGCAGCCGTGCATGCGGAGCCTTGATGTACAGTGCTTCTACGTTTGCTCGGTCCCAGCGGTGCCATATGTACACAAGCTGCAGCCACGCTGGCAACAAAAGCCACGCTGTGCGTCAGGGTGCTTTTGTCTCCTATTCCCCTGACACTGCCCCCTACTCAATAAAGTTTTCTGGGGGCTGACCTTTGACCCCTGGCAAGCAGCCAGACAAAGCAGGCAAACACCCTCCCACCCCGCTGCTCAGCGGCACTGATTGTGCGATGAGCACTTGTTGAGCGCCCGCTGGGTGGCTGGATCAGCCAGACAGTGGTTGTCTTTACGGAGAGGAGGGATAAACATGTACCGTAAGCGTGTGTGACGCATCCTCAAAACACGCTTCGGTTACACGGGCAGCTCGCACAAACCCCACATTCACAGTATGTTACGTTTTATCCTGGTGTATTGTGATATTCAGCTGTGGGAACAAACTGTTTATTAATGTCACAGTTAGGGGCTGGGCTTGATAAAACAACAACAACAACAACAATAAT
>CAAKHG010045368.1:0-17466 GCA_901007715.1 Dactylopterus volitans
AAGATGCTGAGAGGGAGGAGGGGGGGGCGGGGGTGGACGTTGCATTGAAGGAAGTGTCTCTTCAGAATAAAACGATCCGGAACACGTCAGGTGTTTGGAATTAGCATGTTTGCTCCGGAATCCTCCACCGAGCAGGAGAAGGAGAGCAAACGTTCAAACACATGAGGCGATGTTCCGGCTTCCTGAGAAGCGGCCGCGCTAGCGAGCGGCGGAGCGTCGCGTCCCTCCGCTCACGCTGCAGTCCACCTTCATCCACTCCGACCCACTAACATCTAACACAAACGCGATGAAGCGGCGATAAAAAAAAAAAAAACGGTTGAGAAACATTAAGAGCCAGAAGTGGAAGAGCACTTCCAGAGAGCAGAACCCGATGGCGACTGCGGCGAGCGTTGGCACCTGCCCGTCACACGTAGCCAAATTATGACCATAACAGAGACATTAGAGGCGGTGTCATTGTAAAATACTGACATGGGCACGTTTTAAGCGTGCTCGCCATCGACTGTGGCCCCCGAATGACGGCGGCCCTCAGACGAATCTATGAAAAAAAAAAAAAAAAAACCTCAAATCCTGTATAGGGCTGCAACTAACGATTATTTTGATTATTATTTTATCTTTCGTTTTTTTCTTCGATTAATCGGATTTAGAAAAAAGTGCACAAATTTTATTTACATTGTAGGGAAGAGAAGAACAAGGAGACGAGATGGATACTCCATTGAAAATTACATATTTTAAATCAACTTTGCTGCTCATATTTGGCTGCTACTGATACAAAAAGTAAATCAAAAACCATTAATGTGTTGGACTTTTGGTTTATAAATCCCAAGAAGACAACTTAAAATTTTTTGTATAAACCAACAGTCCACAACCCACGGATATTCACTTTACTGTCATAGACTAGAGAAACCAGCAAATATTCATATTTGACAAGATGGAATCAGAGAATTTGGACTTTTTCTACTTTAAAAAAAAGCTCAAAACGATCAGTCGATTATCAAAATAGTTGGCGATTAATTCAATAATCGATTAGTCATCGATTAATCGATTATTTGTTGCAGCCCTAATCCTGCATCCATATCCGAATCAATTGGTCCTCAGGCCCTGCACACGGAACAATTTCAATAATCCGTCAGTGACTTTTTAAGGCAGACATGGGTAATTAATTTTCTTAATTTTGAGGTTAAAAACCAAGACTGTAAAAACAGATTCCCAGCTACTTAAAAACATCGCCTTACTGCACTCGCGGCCTGTCAGACTCGCTCGCTCGGCCGCCTACTTAACTGCGAATCACCGGTCACCATTAGCGTCACCGCGCACCGAGTCGGTCGGGGAGGACAGACGGACCTGATTTGCACTCGGGGCAGACAAACTTCCCCTTCGGCGCCTCGGCCAGGGAGATGCAGGGCAGGTGGAAGGCGCCGCAGCACTGGCCCTCGCACAGCAGCAGCTCGCCCGTCTTCTCGCACACCTGCGACGACAAGACAGGACGCGGGGGCGCGTGATTGCGGGGCGGCGCCGGCGGCGGCTCTTCGTCTCGTGCAGTCTAACGGGATCAGCGAGGGCGTCATCCGGATTTTTTTCACCCGCGATTCCCCAGCGAATATGAGCATGTAGCGGCGTGAGTCAGTCTGGGGTGTCCGAAATTTGCTAAATCTCAAAGATGCTCTCGGGGAAATCATAACAACGTTTGAGAAAGGCTCCGACCGTGAGGAGCCCACCCCTTTGTCATCAGTGTCTCACCTGACATATGTTCTCCTTCATGGAGGCCGGGCCTCCTCGGTCCCCGATGATCTTCCTCGGGGGCAGAAGTGGGTCATCGCACAGCGATAAGTCGTCCTTCATGGAGGAGAAGCTGTGATCCAAAGCAGATACATCACCCTGAGGAGGAAAAGGGAAAAAAAAAAATTATACATCAATCAATGTTTATAGCAATAAATCAACGCCTAGTTTTTTTTTTAAGAGTCTCTGGATGACTCCCTACAGAGAGCTATTACAAGAACAAACACTCTAGAAGTAAGAAATAAAATGATTATTACTAATAGGTTGGTCTGGCGGGGCAGATTTCTCATTCCGAAAGAATGTGTGATTTCTGGGGTTCCAAATACTGCAGGCGCAACAAAATTCCGTGAAAAAAAAAAAAGACCTCTGACTCTGCTGTGTCCTTTTTGGCCTCCTGAGATTGACCGTCCTCAGGCTGAGGAGCCTCGACGTGGGCGGACGCGCTCTCCACCTGCCCGGGTTCGGGCGAGGCTGCCACTGGAGTGGGGGGGCCCTCGGTGGTGGGACTGGGCTGGGCCTGGACGGAGGGCGGGGGCACAGTGGTGGGGTCCTCCGGGGCGGTCGGGGGCGGGCTGGGTGCCGAAGGCTGCTTGCTCTTGGCTTTCAAAGACGACGGCCCGGAATCTGCTCGTGAGGAAAGGCGTGTCAGCGCCACATGTCGCAAACGAGACTGAGGGAGTGTTTTTGGCTCACATTTCTCACATGTAAAAAAAATATATTCGATGCTCCCCCTTTTGTTCCAGATTTACAGCGCTGAATTTTGCCCACAACTGTGTTTTTGCAGAGCATTATGACGACATTTGACTTTTCGGGTGTAACATCTGTTTCCTCCTATTAAGACGCAAATGTGAAATTTTGCAATCTTCAGCATGAGAAGCACCGAGTTATGGCCAAACACTGAACTTGACCTTTGACGCCTGACAAATTCTGTTCTTATAATCCTCGAGTCCAAGAAATTCCCCGCAAGCTGCTCCTTAGATATTCTTATCACAAGAAGTGCAGGCGTGTGCAAAAAGACAACGGATGTTAAACTTAACGAACAAAAAGAAAAAAAATAGAGCGTCACAATGGAATACACAACGGTGCAACGCGTTCTATTAAGATTTGAACTAATGATCAAAATACGAAATCACTATTGGCGGTTCGCTGACCTGATTGGGGAGCGGAATTCGAATGGTTCTTCAGGGTTTTGACCTGAAACAAACAAGAGATGAGGAAATTGTTCTGTCAGGTTACTAAAAAAAAACAGAAGTTTCAGCATAGCTTCAATGCAGAAGAAAGAAAGAAAAAAAAAAGGTGATTGCTCATGATATCGCGTTTCTGTTTTCAGTTTGTCCGCCCGTTGTGTGCACACTGCCTCTTCAGCCAGCGCGCACGTGTCGGGTCGGTCGTCTGCACCAACCTTCTTCTTGGGCACGGTGGAGGCCTCGGCCTCCAGACAGTACTCCAAGATCTTCTGGGTGGGCTTCCTCTTCCGCTTCTTCTCCAGCAGAGGAGCATTTCCTGCAAATGAAATGTCACATCCAGGGTAGCATGACAGGTTCGCGCAGGCTGTTTCAAAGAGACCGTTACCAAAAACATGCGGTGGTAGTTACACAGTTTGCTGTTTTAGGCGTGTAACATTTAGTACCTCTGAACTTTGGCTGCGGCACCTGTTACACCAGTTAGCTTGAGGCACATGTGAGGTAGCCACATTTTTTTGTTGTTGTTGTTTTTTTGTTATTGTAAAATGTTTTTTTTTTAAACATTTGGTTCGCGTTACATCGGAAATATAGAGCCAACGCTTGATGCATATAAACTCCCTTCCTATTGTGTGCGATGCGTTACGCCTAACCAAACAAATATTAAAATCGTAAAAATACACCTCATATTAGGATCAATCGATCTTTACAGTTTCCTGCGGGCGGGGGAGAGTTTTTCTGCACAATATAGAGACTGTCACTCTTCATTCCTGCTGCCCTGCTACCAGAATTAAAAAAAAAACAAAACAAAACAGCCTGGCAGGAAATTGAAACACCACTTCCACTGATTTTTATGATAGTTCTGATCAAACTTATGACGGTGGATGCTGTCTGCATGCACATTAACATATTAACCTATATCTGAACGCATCGCCTGCATACAAAACTGCTATAAACTGGCTATATTGCCATAAGTATCTGGACACGCCTGCGTGAACATGCTGCTTTCATTATTTCGGGGGTGTTCGGGGTGTATTATTATTTGGGGTGTATATTATGTTAGAGACCTTCAAACGCTGGGGATGAGCTTCTCCCCGCTTCAACATGACAGCGACCCTAAGCACAAAAAGCCAGGTCAATAAGAACAAACAAAACAAAAACAAAACATGTTGTTCCCGTTTTGTGTGGAATACCTCGACTGATCTGCAGAGGCCTGGCCTTGACTTTATCATCAAACACCGGCGCTAAACCGAAAGAGTTTAAACTGAGCCAGGCCTTCAGCGGCCGGCCTCGCTAATGATCTGCCGAATAGGAACAAACCGCCAGAGGCAGGTTGCGGAGTTTTGAGGAGGCTAGTTTTTGAAAATGAAAGCCTTAATAGCGGCAAATGAATGCGCGGATGCACGGGCGGAGGGGTTTTACATTCATCGCTCATGAGCCCGCATGCTTTTGGCTTGATCCAAAAGAATCGGGCAGACACAGGACAACCTTTGTGACTTTGGATGAGATAAAGTTGCAAAAAAAAGAAAAAAAAAAAAGAAAAGGTAAAGACACACTGTCTCACTTTCGTCTTTGACGAGGTTTTCTGGCAACGGAGGTTCGGCCTCGGCTTCGGCTTCGGGAGGAGGGGTTAGCGTGTCGATGGAAAGTGCCTCTGTGTCTTGTGGCGAAGCGTTTTCGGTGCTGGGGATCTGTAGCTCCGAGGGCGTGGTCGCGGCGATTTCTTCGGGAGGTGGGGTTTGGATTTCAGGAAGTAAGTTCAAGGACGAGGCCTCGAGTGCATTCTTGTCTGATATCGGGGGTTTGGGCATTGAGGTAATGGGCTGAGCGGCCTGAGAAAACAAGTTAATTCATCTGTGAGACAAGTTTCATATTTGTCTGCAAATGTTTACGTTGGACATTTAAACTTTTATAAAAAAATATATATATATACATATAACACGTACTTATTTAGTCACAACAGATCTGATGTTTGAGGTTTACCTTTCCAATCGACTGAGGAGGCTTTTTAGTTTTCTTCCTCGTGGAGAAAATCTGATCGTACTCTTCAGTCCACTCAATGAGCCTCTTGCTTGGTTTTCTAATTCGTTTATGTGCTGAAAAAGACGGAGTGAAAGACAACCGGCTTTCATTGCTAATTTTTTTTGTTGTTTTTTTTTTTTACGATCGTCCGTGTGGCAGAGCGTACCGACTGATAACGCTGTCGCGGAAACCACAAAATAACTGCTAAACAGTGTTACATGGCTCAGCTGATGAAACTTGCACTTATTTTTGGTAAGACATGCCCACGGGGGGTCCGATCTGATCCGTGAACGAGCCGTCGGAGATGTTGGTTTGCTTCCCAACCGAGCAGGAGCAACCCTGATTCCGCTCGGCCAATCAACCGGACTCGGCCGGCGCGCTCCAGCATGGCCGGAACAAAAAAAAAAAATCTGCAGCCATACCGGCATCTTTCACGGGTGAATTTGACACCCATGACACATCCAGCAAAAATGCTAAGATTGTCATCTGCACAGTTTCCACCAACTGGTCCGATTCGGTTTGTCTCGCTGCGTAAGACGTCGGGGTGGTTAACGCCAGATCTGGTTCGTACTCTTACTTGACGGGCGTATACCAGATGGTGAAAGCTGCATCAGCTAGCTGAGTGGCGAGACAGTGTAGCCCTCCACCCCCCCCGACAAACCCAAACGCGGACTCGACACAGGGCAACAATGGAGGACATGCAATAATGAGCTGACATTTTGTCACACACGCACACAAAAAAAAAAAAGCCTGGGATGTTTAAACTTGAAATCGATATATGAACATAATGATATTTAAGCATGGAAGTTTTACGTTTGTCCTTTATTCCCTCTGTCGCACAGAGGTGACGGTTCTGTCGACTGCAGTGTACCTAGTGCCACCCTTTAGGTGCCGGATCAGCGCAGTGGGTACTCCGATGGCAAGGTTAACCAAATGCGGATGGTGTGGTACGGTTCGGATCTTTTGGTAGCATCCACAACTTTCGCCAATCCAAGCACAGAAAATGGTGCGACGCACCGAACCGAGCCGAACTGATGTGTGCTGCTTGGTGGGGAACTGGCCACTCTGCTGTCGTTACCTGCTGAAGTCTTGTCCCCTCCTCCCGTGGTGCACATCAAGCCGGCGCTCGCCTCGGTGGGGTCCGCCGCAAATCCATCGGGCTGCTCCTGACAAAGTGCGGCGTCCGACCCCCTCTGCTCCAAAGGCACGTTCTGTAGTTTCTCATTTTCTCGGCTCAGCCTCTCCTCCTCCCTCCCCACCCCTTCGCCACTCCCAGCGTGGGTCTCCCAGCTGCGGGCCTCCATCCACAACAGGGACAGGACACTTGATGAGCAGTCCATTACTGAAGAAAAGTCTGTTCTTGGCAAAAACCCCAGTCCTGGGAAGCCGGGTCCAGACCTTGCAGGGCGACAAGGCACTTTGCGGTTGGCTTTCTTTTTCATCCCAGTAGAGCTGCCCTTCCTGTTGCAGGGTCTCCTGGAGCTCTGACCTGTGCAGTCCTCGGTGTGTTTGGTTTTGTCTGGACTTAAATTCGAAGCGTTATTGTCAATTTGTTTATCCTGGCCTGCAGGCGTGGCGTCACCAGGCATAACCGAAGGCTCCTCCTTTACATGTGCACTGGGGGGCCCAATCTGCAGTTCTAAGGGGGCCCCGTCTCGCTCTCTAGTGTCGTGCAAGTCCTTTAGCATCATGAGGAAAGTGCTGAACTTGAAGTTCTTATCTGGTTTGAATGAGATGGGTTTACCATTGCTCTCATCCGTCAAGGACTGGAAGGATACCTCCTCCACATTTTTGAAAGCATTCATGAAAGAAAATGGCGAGGAAGGCGAGGGTAGGGAGCTTATATCAGGGGAATGGTCTTCTTTCTTTGTCGGCGTCTTTGCCTTTGAGGTGAGGGGTATGAAGTCCATTGGTGGAGTTGAGGACACTGAAAGGTAATCGTCTTCATTCTTGACTTCGGCTTCAACCCCCACCGAACCAGAAGTTTTCTGAACATACTTGCCATTGTGATTATGATGAGATTTTGTTTTAGTGCAAAGGTCCCGTTTCTTCTCCGGACCCGTCGCGGCGCTGCGATCAGGCCGGCGCACAAGGTCATCAGCTTTTCTGGACGCGTGCAGGAGTTCTTTCTGCTCGCCTTCCGTTCGGGCTGTCTCGCGCTTCTTCTGCTCCACCTCCTGCATGGCCTTCAGGGCTCTGGTCATCAGTCGATTACTTGCTGGAAGGTGTGCAGGCTGCTCGGGTAGTCGCAATTTTTTCACTTTATCTGGAACCTGCTTTGATTTGTGGACAGTGTCGGTGGCTTTCTCACAAGGCTGACTTTCAGACGCATGAGCTTTACTAGATACCGGATCCCCGTTCCTGCGAGAAGGTACAGAGGTTGTGTCTTGGTCAGTGCAAGTGACAGAAGTATTTGTTTGCTCTGGGCCTCCTAAGTGATCGGAGGACATGCTTCTTACTTCGGAGGCAGCAGTCTTCTTACCCTCTGACTGGTCGGACTGGTCTGAGGATGAGTCAGTCACATTGCTCGAGCTTTGATTTAAAACCGGTATCCTTTCCGTTTCTGGGCTACCTAACTCATCAGTGGACTTACTTGCCAGGTCTGAGGTCACAGTGTTTTTCGCTAATTCTGACGACAGAGGCGGCGAACCGGTCGCATTACTCGCTTTTAAATGCTTAACAGATGGCCTTTTGGATTCTGCAACTACGTCCTGACTTTGGGGGGCATGTGCCACGCCGTCCGTCACGTCCGGCTGTTTTGAGGATGTCCCGTTAGTGTCTGCCTTTTTATCACTGTTTGCACAACCGGGTTGGTCACTGGACCTAATGGTCATGCCGGAGTTTAGGATGTTCTTAACTTTTATTTCCTTGCGTATTAATTTGACAAAGGGCAGTCTGCACTTCAGGACCAGAGATGTTTGATGCTGGGGGTCAGTAGTGGCAAGACTTGGACTGGACACTGAGGCCTTGTGGCTTTCTTTTTCTTCCGCTTGGTCAGAAATCCTGTTAAGTGCAATGACAGTTTTACTGCCTGAATGTTCCGTTTGGCAGGTGGTCTTAATACTCTCTGGAACCCCGGGTTGATCGCTGAAACTGACATTAACTGCGGCCTTTCTAGGGCTACCTAACGGGTCAGACTGCATGTCAGTATCTGTGTCGGGTGAATTAGTGACAGTCTGCCTGACCTTTGAATATCCACACTTGTCAGACGGCCCATCAGACTCGACAGAGTCCAGGGACTTCTGCTGGTCTGACAAACCTGATTGGTCAACAGGCCCGCTGGTGGAATCTGACAGTTTGTCATCATCAAGGATGTCTTTGCCATTGAAATGCTCGGATTTTTCGTGTTGCACGGTTGTTTCAGCAGGTATCAGAGTCTTTTGCTTGTCCGACAACTCTGAGAGCTCACTGGGTGCAGAGTTGGAGGAGGTACAAGGTGCCAGTATCTTTTTACTAACAACAGCTAAGTTCTTTTTCTTACAGGACGCTTTACTAAAGAGAGTGCGATCCGGCGTCGGGCTGGTCGTTTTGGGCCGCCTGTCTTTGCCAGACTTGCTGAACCACAAGCCGCTCTGGATCTCCGGCTGCTTCTTCACCTCCTTGACAACGGTAACAGGCGGCTGACTGGGAACCAGTTTAGGCTGGCTGGGGACCAGGTTAGATTGACGTTCAAGTGCTTTAGGACACAAAATCTTGGGGACCGAGTCGAGGTCAGAGTATGGGCACTCTCCATCGTCTCTGTCTGATTGGCTGGGGCTACTATTCGGCGTCTTTTTCGAGTGTTTTCTACTCATGTTCTTTGATGGTTTACTCAGTTTCCTCTTGCCAGAGGAATTCTTTAAAGTGCTTTGCTTTGTTGGAGTTGGTACTGGGGACGAACTCGATCCGTTGGTCATGTGCGATGTCTCAGGGAGGCTGGAGACAGGTGAGGTGGGAGGAATAAAGGGTGAATGGGCCTTGTTCTCTGGTGTGGAACTGTTTTGGAGGTCATCATCGATTAACGAAAAAAAGGAGGAGATTGTCTTGGGTCGCTGCGCGAGGACAGATTCGGCTTCTGCCACGCTGCATCTCCAAGAATCCACAAAGCGTTTCGGCATCTGCAGAAGGAGAAGCGCAAATATCGTTATTTTGCATAGACAATTTCTTCACTGAGGAGATCATTCCTCAGTCAGTCATTCCTGGGCAGCTCTGTTACGAAAAGAATTCAACTACACTTATTGTCTAACATGAGGCTTACCCTGCCAGGACGATAATGTTTACCAACCTTTTATGAGGGCATGCACATAATTATTTATCAATCATAAAGCGGTAATTACAGTGTATTTGTTGCTCTGCTCCCTTTTCTTCCCCCTTCGGTTCAGGTGGGGAAGCTGCTCAAATTCATAGCCTCCATGGAAAATATGCGTTGATTTTTCCTCCACCCAGGCCTGCTCCACTGGCTCACCAAATGTCCTGACATGGTAGAGCCGGCTGGGCCGATCACTGGGCTCTAAGACAACAAAACATCACCTCCAATCTCATGCATCACCAGAGCAAAGAGAGCATTCAAATGCAGGAGCACCGCACTCGGCAAAAAAAAAAAGATCAGGTGTCAAGGTTTCGAGCGTGACATGTTGTTACATGGTCAGAAAAATAATAATTAGCGGCTGAAAAAGGCAGCTGTGACTATGTACTTTGTGGAAGTCGAGGAAAACTGCGAAAGAGAAGCTTTAACCTATAATTCCAGCATTAATAATAACTTTATGAGACACAAGTAAACCCAACAACAGAGAAGAGTGTACGTGACTAGACTTGAACTGTAGAAATCCTCATGCACAGAGGACGAAAGAGGGTAACTAAAAACATTACCAGCATGGCCGCATGTTGTGTGTCAGTGGTTGTGAGTGCTTGGCATAACTTTCTATTATTGAAGACGGCGCTATGGGAGTAGATGAAATACGTCCTGAATAATTGTCTCGTAAACTTTTTCCATAAAAAAAAAAAAAAAAAAATTACGGCATCAATCACCATTCAGTGATACATGTAAGTGTGCTGAGGGGTTTCAAACAGCTGGTGACCAAAATAAAACAGAAGCGGCCATGAACAATCCAAGAGTCTTTGGAATCACAGTAAGTCAATAATGTTTCAGGCCCACCTTTAACTTTGTGATAGAATCCCTGCGCGGGGTCAACGGTCACCTCGCAGGGCCACCATGGTCTCCGGTTGAACTTTGCCCAGACAACTTCACCCTCTAAAAACTTCACAGGCGGCGAGGACCTTTTCTTGAGGCTGCTCTGCTGTCGACGACAGAAAATGCACAGTGAGGCCTTTGGAAACCGAGGCGGGTTTTGCCCTCAGATCAGAGCCACAGGGGTGTTGTGTGCATTTAAAGCCATGGCGTTCCTAATGTGCAGTAAGACGCCTTGTATGTTTATTTATCCGTAGGCACGTTTAATGACCTTTCTTGGCCTCGCGAGGCGCCTCTCGGGTATTAGCTGCACCGAGGTGAGAAATATGAAACCGACTGTCTGGTGCGCGCATGAAAAAATATAATGATGGCAGCCGTCCTGAGTTACATAGTGAAGATAATCTCACCGCCAGGGTCTAGCTCTCTAACCGCACAGCCGAATGAAGGTCATGACGAGCGGCTGAAAAAAAATCACAGGGGCCGGAAGCTAATCAGCGGACCTTTCGCGCTCACGCCCGCCACCGTGTTCCTTATGGTTGCGCTCCAGCATTGAAATATTGATTATCATCAGTTGTTTTTGGTGGGCAGACGGAGGTAGAGCGAAAGGTGACGCGTTGTTCTGTCCTGCAATCAATCGCGACCGTAATCTTTCGGCATCTTGTAGATCGGCATGAGAAAGCAACGTCCATGAGGTGGGGGGGGGTGGTTGAAGGTTTCACATCCCGGCCGACAATGTCAACACCCCCCTCTCCTCCCGCAGCACTTTGCAAACTGCTACAGCTGAAACCGGGGTGGAACACAATATCACAACCTGTAAACACAACTAACATCCTTCCCGGTAAATACCGGATCAGCTGCTCACCACAGCAGCAGCAGCAGCAGCAGCAGCAGCAACAGCAGCAGCAGCTCCACTGGCACATGAGCAGGCCTGAGCTACGATCGGCATGTAGCAGGGCTGAGTGAGGGCTGATACAGGCCGCGGCTACGATGATGTAACCTTGGCTGGTTGCATTTTAAAGGAGTCATCCAACATTTATGGAACGGGACCTATTTACTTCTTCCCACGAGCGAGATAAGGACACGACTCCCCCTGCCTGCCTGCTATGATCCGGTGCTGGGTGACCGTTAGCTTAGCTTAGCTTAGCTTAGACTGGGGCTAGCGCGGCCGGGCCCGCGCCCACAGCGCCCTTCGCGGCGCGCGCCTCTCGGCGGATTCCATCTCCTCTTGTTATTATTTTGCGCGCAACTCGCAATCAGCGTCTATAAACGCCATCGAGAACAAGCTGCTGATCGTTCCGTTGGTGTTCTAAACCCACGCCCGCACCCGAGGACACTGGCAGCGTTGTTGGCCAATTTATGCCTTTCATTTATGAAGGTAGGGGAGGCACAGGTGTCAATGCTGCAACAACATTAATGGCGGCTGGATTCTGTTCGGCTGCTTCGGTTGCGGGGTGCTTACATTGTGACTCCCAGGCTTATTGTCACATCGTCATGGCAGCGGCCCGAACTGAACTGCGCTGCCGGGGGGGAACGGGGTTTAAACAGAGCCATCTTTAATGTTAGGGAGTGACACTGGTGGTCCCCTTCGCTGTGACCGTGTCAAAATGACTGCTGCCTTCACTGAGAGTAAAGACGTGTCAAAATGTGCTGCTCCCGCCTCCTCTTGTGGATTTAGTATCAACGCCAGACCAGAGGCGGCATTCTGGTCAGAGGAGTGTGTCCCGAGTGTGTGTGTGTGTGTGTGTGACTTCTGACCAGAGGCACTTTTTCCAAACTCTCAAAAAACTTTTGGAGGAACTACTCGCACTCTTCGTGTGCTGTTGTCTGCGACTGACTGACCCCCCCCTCCTGAATATTTTGGTGAAGGTGTTGTTGGTCGCCGCGCACGCGTGATTCCGATAAGGCGCCAAAATTCAGACGCCGTGCCGGAGGTGAGGGGCAGAATGGAAGGAGATGGAGGAAGGCCCACCCCTCACTGCTAGCTTAGACGGTATCACAATCCAGAGGTGAAAGCAGAAAATCAGCACGCGCAATCGGACGAGATCCCTGCTCTATGAAGGAGAGCGGCTACTTCAGCCTGCTTAAGCATCTATCCTGCCATCGAGGAAGCAACCTTGTCCTCGTTCTATTCAGCCGAACAAGCGAAAACACACAAAAGCAACGGAGGCCTGCAGACTGTTTGTGAGCGGTCGAGTCCATGACCTCGGAACCAAGGTGGTCCGCAAGGACTGTCGCTCGGTTTTCACCAGGATAATTCCCCCCCCACACACACCTCTCCCGTGGATTAAACCTCGCAAAGAAACAACCAAACCCCGCCGTGCCTCGCGGTGCTGTGGCTGATGACCGAACTAGACTATTTCGCAAGGTTCTACTCCGACAAAGGTTCTAAAAACTATCCTTTTAGCCAACTGACGTCTACCCGTGTGTGTCCCACCGCTATTTAAGGAGAGCAATTGTTGGCTATGGCAAAACCCAAAGCGTTCCGATATTCCGTGTGTCATGTGTGAGGAACAAAAAACAAAAATTAAAAAAAAAACAAACATAGAAATGATCGAACTTGCCATGGAAGGCCTTGTGGGGCTGTCCCCAAACAGGAACAGCTCGCTGTCGCTCTCCCACTCGTCATCCGAGCCGTCCCAGTATCTCCGGCGCATCCCGGAGGACTGCGAGCGGGTCACCACCTTCGCCGATGTCAGATTGGCGTCCTTGGAGCCGGACTTGGAGTCTCCCGGAGCGGACTGAGGAACATTCTCCACCCTCTTGCGTTTGTCGCGCGAGTCTCCGCCGGGCGGCGCGGCCTCGCCGTTGTTGTTGTTGTTGCTGTTGTGGTGGTTGTTGCTGTGGTGGTTGTTGTTGTTGTTGTTGTCGTCCTCGTCCTCAAACAAAGAAGACTCGAACTGGAGGAAGCCGTTTGCGAAGGGGCTGTTGCTGTCGAGAGAGAAGGCCGGGCTGGGCGGGCCCGAGAAGCAGGCCTCGGGTTTTTTGTCCGGGACGGCCGGCGGCGCGTCTCTGCTTCCCGTCTGGACGTCGGGTTGCCTTTGTTCATCGTAAGATTTACCAAAGCTCCCGTCTCTGCTTGTAATCTGGGTGCCAGAGTAATCCCTGCCAGCGCACTCGGCCCAGGAGTCCCGCTCCATCTCCTTCGCCCGCTCCTTCTTGCTTGTCCCCCACTCCCAGCGCTTCTCCAGCGCCCTGCCCTCCCTCAGCGGCAGCACCAGGTCAGGCTGGCTCACCATGCTGGTGAGATGCTGCAGCCTCCTGAGGGGGCTGTAGGAGGAGGACGAGGAGGAGCAGGAGGACGAGGAGGAAGAGTGGTCCCTCTGCGGGAACCCGTAGAGGGAGGCATGCTTGAGGGAGGAGGCGGCGGCGGACATGGTTAGGTTGATCCGGCTGTCATGGTGCCTGAAGGAGCGAGAGTGGGGGGAGAGGTCACCGCCGGGGGTCAAAGGGCAGCTGGACTTGTGAGTGTCCCGGCTGGAGCTTGCATACGGCCCACTCATGCTGGCATGGTTCCTCCCTGAAACATGAGGAGAACACGGGTCAACGCGTCGCCGATGATGTTCTTGAGAACGTCGAGGGGAAATCTGAGAAAAAAATCGATGTTCAGGCGAAATTTACTTTCTCCTTAAACCCAATTTATATTGCGGTAACAGCCGCGCGGCTTTGCTCTGGAACTCAACTGTGACTGTCGATATATATATATTTTTTTATCAATCTCCAATAATATTCCTATAAGACACCTAAGCTATGATTTTTTTTTTTTACACATGCTCCTCCAAACAGTCTTCCTAGTCTTCCATTGGACTGAATGTCGTAACATCTCTTATAATAACTTAGGCCTCTATTCCATGCGGCTGATGGGAGGGGAAAAAAAAGATACGTTTAAAAGTCAAAAGTATTAACGCACGGTTCGTTACATCCGCAAAGACAACAACAGCCCGCCTTCAGATGTCAGAATCAGACGTCAACAGACTCACGAACGCCGATCGCGGCGACCCGGTCTGACGGTTTTTTTTGTTTTTTTTTTAAGGAGAAATCTGCGCAAACACCGCAGCCCAGCTGCGAAGGCTTTCAGGAATATGATCGGAATATCGCGGACGATAAGGTCAGCAGTCTGGAAACTCACCGCCGGCTAACACACACATGGATGCGGGCCTCCATAATAAAAACCTGCAGGATCATTACAGCGCGTCATGTTGGAAATCGACCCGACGTGAACGCACCGGCGCTGGAACAACAAAACTGGGATTAAAATGGACCCGTTCGTGCGCGCGAGTGTATGCGACGCGCGTGTGCGCGGAGGACGTGCGCGCGCGCGTGTGCGTGTGTTTGCGCGCGCGCGCGTGTAAAGGTGTGTGCGAGTGCGCGCGGGCGCCAGCGTGTGCGTGTATGTGTGTGTGTGTGTGTCAGTGTGTCGTCCGTGGCTCGCCTTCAGTGGCTCCATGATTCCCTGCACGAGATGAGACACACAAACGCAACGCGACATGCAAAGACGGCGACACACACACACACACACACACACACACACAAGTTCACCGACACACACGCAGCCCACCACCACCGCCACTACAACGGACACACACTTCCACGGCTCTTCCCTCCCGACAGATGCGGGCTGTGTGCATCAAACGGCAAAAAAATCACGCACAAAACGCCACATGACGCGGGATCTGTCGCGAGAATCTTACCATTCCGGTGTCGCCCACCGCAAAAATGACCCTCGCCCCCTTCATTTTGGCCTTTAAACGTGCCAATTTCCGATTTTTTGAAAGCGGATGAGGAGAGTCCCGGCGGCAATACTACTAGGCCTGGATCCTGTGAAACGTACTCACTCACTCACTCCCCCCCTCCGCCGCCGCCTCCTCCTCCGCCGCCGCCGCCTCCCTCCTCCTCCCCCCGCTCTCTCTACATGCGCTATACTCTGGTCCAGCGGCCCCTGGAATGGACTCAAGGCGTGTTACGCTCCTCCAGCGGAACCCCCACCACCACCACCACCACCACCAACCACCTCCTCCCCACTCAACCACCACCACCCCGACCCCCCCACCCCCTCGCTTCTTCTTCTTTTTTTTCCCCCTTTTTGCTTTGTGAAAACTACAACTTTACAATCCCCGTTTTTTGATCTGAGCTCACTTGCATGGCTATTTCCTGCCTGCAGACTCCCGCTCTGCCCCTGTAAAGTCAGCCTCTCTCGCTCTCTCTCGCTCTCTCTCTCTGCTGCGCGCACTGCCAGTCGTCACCGGTGCCTCCCGCCCCGGCCGGTCCACAGCGTGGAGCTCGGAAGGGGCCGTAAATCTCTCTCATCGAGGAAAAAGAAAGAAAAAAAAAATTATTAAAGATGTCACACACCGTTAAAAAACAAAAAATAAAATAAAACCCCCCACAAAAGATCACGACACCGCCAACAATATGTATATAGAAATAAAATCGCCCCGCCCAATTTCCTAATTACGAGCCTCAGTTATTAACCTAAACCGAGCTGCCACCATCGCTGACATGTCACATGCCAAACTTGTGGCTGCTGGCGCCCTCCTGCCCGCCGCCAGCGGCACGTGAAGATGAGAGATTACAAATAAATAAATAAATAAATAAAAATAAAAAAAATGAAATGAGCAAATTCAACCCCCCAAAAAAGAAGAAGAAGAAGAAGAAGAAGAAGGAGAAGAAGCCCACCATCATCACCACCATCATCATCATCACCACCACCACCAGCAACACCACGTCTGGGGAAGCAGTGAAATGGTGCTACCCGGAAAAAAAGGCAGCACACACACACACACACCGACACAAACACACACGCACAAACACACACTCATACACACACACACCAACGGGCTCCCGTCCCTTCCCCGAGACGAGCTGCTGTAGTCTGCACAGCCCTAGTCCCTTCAAAATGGAGTCCGCCAGCCCTGAGAGGAGGGAAGAAGGAACGAGAAAAAAAAAAACGAAAAAAAAAAAAACAGGCCACAAAGTGTTAATGTATGCTCGATATAAAGTTCAGCCAGCCGCGGAGGAGCTGGGCGTCAAAGCGCACCTCCGCCGAGCTGAGAGGGGGGTAGTCGGGGGGGCGGCGGTGGTGGTGTGGTGGTCGGGGGCAGCGGCGGTGGTGGTGGTGGACGTGGAGCCGCGGGCGGCCATGACACGGCGGGAGTCACTTCTTTAGCATGTTGTGGCTCCTCAAAGTCAATGTCTTCAAGAGCGTTTGTGGCACGACGAGGAGGAGGAGGGTGGTGGAGGTGGAGGTGGAGGTGGTGGAGGGGTGCCGAGACACACTCTTCCTTCATTTTGTGTGTGTGTGTGTGTGCGCGCGCGCGCGCCAAACGGACGTCTGACAGGGACAAACGCCACATTTCACGTCACTTCAAGCACCGACAGTTGCTCATACGCGTTGAGTGGGTTGTTTTTTGGGGGGGGGCTTTTTTTTTTTCTTTTTGAGTGCCTGAGAGGGGAAACACGGCGAGTTTTCTCTGTGGTTCCACACACACGAAGAAGAAGAAGAAGAAGAAGGAGAAGGAGAAGAAGAAGAAGGGCAGAGAGGAAACGACGGCGGCCGCGAGGGCTGAGCCCGCGACGCGAGAGCGCGAGAGAGCGAGATGAGATCAGGACACCTTCATGTCTGTAGATGTGGAGTCGACATGTCAGTTGTGGTGGGGGGGGGTCAGGTATTAACCCCCCCCCCCGCAAACACACAAAAATACGCACAAACACACACACACACACACGCATACATTGCTCTCCCGGGAGGCGATCCGGAGAAGCGGCGTCTCTGCTCGGCCCGCCTCCCGTTGCTTATTTTCACTATTATTATTATTAGAATATGCGAATGGAGTGAAACGAGAAAGGCAGCATGAAGCCGGATGAGGTCAGCGTCGAGTCCCCCGCCGACACCTCACGAGTGCATTATTACGGTTCTCTGCACCTCCCGCACACACACACACACACACACTCGCACGCACGCACACGCGGCTCCCTCGTGTCTCGCTCAGCTGAGGGTAGGGACGCGTGGATTTTTTTTTTTTTGATTTTTTTTTGCGTCCGCAGGAAAGGTTTTGATTGGGGTGGGGGAGGTGGGGGTGCGTGAGGACGGGACGCGGGGGGAGAGAGAGACAGACAGAGAGAGAGAGAGAGAGCGAGAGAGAGAGACAGGCAGACGGGCGGGCACGACGGGGCCTGCTGCGCTTTTGCGCAGAACAGCGCCGCGAGTTGGCAGCGGCGCGCATCTCGCAGCGAACCGTCATTAACAGACGTCTGTTAATGTTTAATTTCTGTTCGCATCGACTGGTGAGACATCCCCCCCCCCCCCCCCCCCCCCCCAACACC
>CAAKHG010045370.1:0-14105 GCA_901007715.1 Dactylopterus volitans
GTGTGTGTGTGTGTGTGTGTGTGTGTGTGTGTGTGTGTTTGTGTGCGCGCGCAGGGAGACCCTCGCGCTGCCAAGAGAGGCTGCTCCATCATGTGATCCCGCCCCCTCCTGTGAGCCCAGCCAGTCTGCTGCCAACTGTAATACTAGAACTATTTTTCTATCTTTTGTAGTGTTTTTCAATAAAATGTATGGAATTTATTTGACCTTTTTCATACGAACGCAGAACTGCTTTTTGTTAGATGTGAAAACCAAAACCTGATAGTTGCTGAAGAAAAGTTTTTATGTTTTTTGTTGTTTTTTTTTAAACCCTGCAACAAGTGGCAAAACTCAAAGATGGGCTGTGTCTTTAAAAAGATGAATTGTGTGTAATGCAATGTTTTAATTTTATTTTTGTTATTCTATATTTTATAAGTATTGTTGATGCTCTATCTGGGCTTACATGACGAGGAATGACGTCAGTGGTTAGTTTGGGTCACTGGCTGGTTTGGCTCCTCCGTCATGGATTAACGGAGAAATGAATATTAAAAGGACACTAACGACTCGCCAGGAAGTTCCGCTGACGTGAGGAGTCACTTTGTCAGTCTGGACACCGAGCGAGCAAAAGTCTAAAGTATTTGAAACACAGACAAGCTCATGCCCCCCCCCCTCGAACATCTGCAGACCAAGTGTAAATACCATGACTAAGATTGTATCTATGTGGAGGTCAGAGGACAGTTCAAGGTCATGGTCTACTTTAAAGCCCCTGTGTGTAAGATGAGGCACGTGTTCGTACCTACAGGCAACAAAAGTGCTTTAAGGAACCGTCAAACACTAAAAACGACAAAGCAAAACGACAAACAATCGACAAGCAAACCGCCAATCGAGCAGCAGTAAACGAGTAGGTGGGTTTAAGGTGGTCAGCAGGGTCTCAAGTCTCAGCTTCTCTGCAGTTTGTTCCTCGCTTGACCAGCACAGAAGCTAAAAGCAGGGTCACCATATTTAGATTTCAGAGGTCCTGAAAGGTTTCTGCGGGGTCAGGAGGTCTGCTGGGTACCTCGGACTGAAACCGCTCAGGAAAAGTAGTAGTACTTTAAAGTTGGTTCTGTGATAGTAGCAGTCTGGGCGCCGGGGTTCCACAGCGGGGCGTTTTGGTTCTGGTTCTCCTGCCGGATCCGTCTGGTTGCCGTCGTGGACCCGGTAACGGACCTCCGCAGCAGTCCAGCCTGCTGGAGATGAGGGCTTGTAGCAGCTTCTCTCTCAAGTCTCTGAGCCTTCAGTGGAATGATTTTAATGTGTCTGTTTTTACTTTTGATCGTAGGACAGCGTCAGTGTCTCTAAGTTCATCGTTGCTGTTGGCTGAGAGGAAACTGAGATGAGTGAGCGTGGGATTCGGGTGACTCCTAGTGGCAGTATCGAAAAAAGACGCCCTTTTTTTTTTTAGCCTTTTTACCGAGAGATTTCCAGTGTGGTGACGCGTTGAACGCGGGGCAGCAGTTGCGTTTACGCACCCAACACGGAAGTCGAGCTTGTTCTTTTAAAGGCCACAACCGGTGCAGACACGTTCTACCTCTCCACTGATTCTCATCTTTGAACGCGTGACATTGGCGTTTAATCCCCAGCACGGCTTATTCGTGGGGTTCTGTGTCGTACACGTTCACATCGAGTCGTCGTCTTTTTCACACCTTTTTAAAGGATCCAGAATTTGGGGTCAAAGTCACCAAATTTTTTAAACCTTATTTTTAAATATCTGATCAGACTGGTGAATCAGCGCGTTGATGCGTGACCATCGACGGCGCAGCCGCGGCACGCTCGCCGCCCGCCCACGTCCGACCTTCGTCTCGTCGGCCCGGAAAAAAAACTGACAAGAGGCGGCAATGCCAAGATGGCGGCCGAGACTCGCCGGCCAGCATGGCTGCATTCCATTTCCATACAGTGCCAAATCACAGAAGCTGTTATCTCAGGGCTTACCTCAAGTTGGGCGGCACCATCGGCCTCCACCGGTTGAGCTGAGGAAGGGAGAGGAGAAGGTGGCTCGCCGCACCAGAAAACCGCACGTTAACTCTGATTTAAATTCATTCGATGGCATTTAAATCAGTGGAATTAAATATTCCTCATTTGCTGAGGAGCCATTTGAGGGGTCCTCTAACTCTACTTTAAAAACTCGTGCATCCGTGGTGACTCGGTTCTCTTCCTCCCCGGGAGAACGTCCTCCATCTCTCTCTCTCTCTCTCTCTCTCTCTCTCCTCTTTTCGAACCGGTGAGGGTTCCAACCTTCCAAGATGGCCGCCGCATCCTGGTCAGCCTCCCGACTGATCCGGGTTCAGACTCAGGCTCGATCCGAAACCTTCCAGGTGCTGCTGTTCATCAGCCTCCACCCTCGCCCCCACACCCCGCCGTGGCCTTCGTGCAGCCGCGCGTCTCCTCTCAGTTTATTGACGGGTCGGTCGAGTTCACTAGACCCCCCCCCCCCGTGACTCCCCCACACCACTCCTCCTCCTCCTCCCGAGTGTCGCGTCGTCAGAGCAGTGTAGAATATTCGGACCTCGCACACGAGGGGCTTTAAATGTGATATCATGGAGCGGCTCGCTGGCTCAGTGTTGCACCACTTTTTTCGGAGAAGTGTTGATTGTATTCTTAACGTTTTGATATTTTGAAGTGTTTCTGAAATTACTCCTTTTTGTGTCTGTGTGTCTGCATGCAGCGGCTGTAACCTCCCATAGTTGGATTATTAAATGTTCTTTTTTTTCTTTAACGTCTGCCTCTTTTTTTATTCCACCACCACATAGAAGGCCGATGGAGAGAAGTCGGCTTTATTTATATACGGACAACTCAATATGCTACACATAGAAAAAAGATAAATATTTTTAAAAATCAATAAGCCGATAAGAGAATAGCAATTAAAATGATTAAAATCATAAAAGTGTGCATCTTAGAAGCATTAAAAGGACATACAGTGCTAATGAGAGATTAAAATCTATTGTGCTTTAAAAGAGCATACATGAACTTCCATCTCCATGGTGGCAGGGTGCCGCCAGGGATGTGTGTACTTATTGTTTTTAAGCTTATAATATTCACATCTTAAGGCCGGACTTACTTCCAATATAGTCTCCAGAAGTGTTGGTAGCTGCTCGGTGCTTCTGTTAACATTTTTTATACCTGTAATATCTAGTTTTGTTTTGGGTATCACCGCACTCGAGCACTTAAAGGCGACGCGGCCTGACACTTAAAAAAAAAAAAAAAAAAGTGGAGCTCTGCCATGATGACAACCAGCGCGTCTCAGACTCCCCCTGCACCACTTGAGCCCCAAAAAAAACTATCAGGCTACGGATGATTCATTTTTAGATGAACAAAATATCTAAATAGACGAGTAAATAAACTGCATTTTTCTTACATTTTACTGCATGATGATGGAATTGTTGACATTTGATGTGCCTTTTGTGATATTAATATTTATTGGTTTATTGAATGGGACGGTGCGTGGCATGAGCGTGGCATCATGTCAGCCAAAAGGAGACCAACTTCAGCAGTGAGTAGTTTATTAAGTTATATTTTTAATTAAATAAGTCCAAATTGACCTAAAAAATAGTTGGGCTGTAGTTTGGACACGTAGAGCAGAGAAAGCTGCTCTACTTCAGTGTATTAATTTCATGTAGTTGGCGGTTAATTAAAAAAAATCATTTAAATAATCCTGGGTGATTAATAATTAATAATTCAAACATTTATGAATGCCTTACAGACTTTAAAGGAGCTGTCCGAGATAATCGCGCTCAGCCAGATGATTTGGAAGATATAAGTAACACAAAAGTATTTGGAATACGTCACTTTACTCGAGTAATCCAAGGGAATACGTTACAGATTACATTTTTAAGGGCATGTAATCAGTAATCTGTAGGGGAATACATTTTAAAAGTAACCAACACTGGGTGTAGCTGTGGAATTATCATTTGGCGTTTTGTTGTTGTTGATGTTCTTGCTGCTGATGTTGAGGACGGTGATTTTGTTGTTTTCCTTCCTGATGCAGGTTCCCGAGAGCGAATGTTGATTTCCCAACTGGAGAAATTTAATTAATTTTTGTATTGTTCTATTTTTTATTATACATTGAAAATTATTCATCTTATGTTATTATTTAATTCACTCACTGATATATTTTCAGCATATTTACAAGCGTTTTTTTCAAGTGTTTATTTTCATGGGCAATGATGCACTTCATAATATTTCCCTAATCTAATAATAAAGTATTATAAAATAGCATGTAGAATATTTTTGTTCAGGGACAATACTTAAACATACAGTACTTCAATATTAAGAAAACAGGACAATACTTATGAAATAAACTACAAAACTAAACTGTACAAAAAACTGTAAAGATGTAAGCTGTACAAATACGAGTGAAAGTACATAAGTTAGGCAAGGCAAATTTATTTGTAAAGCACAATTCATACACCAGGCAATTCAAAGTACTTTACAGAAGCAGAAGACTGCATTTAAGACATGAATGGAAAATACATTTCAAAGAAAAAAGGAATTAAGAAAAAGAATTTAGAACATGCTGGGAATCAGAATGATTAAAATCATGATTATAAGCAGGAAAATGCATCTAAAGGTGAAAACGCACCCCAGTAAAAGACTTTAAAATCATAATTTAAAATCATTAAAGCGATCTGTTGAATCCGAGTAAAAGCTGCAGCAAATCGCAACGTTATCGAGCCCGATTTAAATGAATGAGCAGCTGCTGCAGCGCTCAGCTGTGCAGGGAGACTGAGCCACAGGTGAGGAGCACCACCACCGACAAAAGCCCCCTTAATTCGCGGGGCCCGGTGGGGTGCCCCCACGAGCGTCCCACCTCGGTGGACCTGGCTGGCACAGGGACCTGAGGCAACCTCGAATTCAGACCATAATGTTGTATATTATAATGATCTTTGTTATTTTATATTATGATTATGAGTATGAGTATGAGTATTATTATTATTATTATTATTATTATTATTATTATTATTATATCATCATCATCATCATCACTATTATAACAAGGACTCGAAGAAATTATATATGTATATATGTATTTTTTTCTTACTCTCTATTATGTGTATGTGTGTGCCTGTATGTATATGTATGTACATATGTATGTATGTATATACACACACACACACACACACACACACACACACACACACACACACACACACACACACATTCTTTATATTATATATTTTAATTTAACTTAATCTATTTTTATTCTTCTTTCTCCCCCCTCACAAAAGCATTCTTGTTGATTACATATATATATATTTGTCGTTGTTGTTGTCATCACTTTGTTGTGTTGCTAAATAAATAATTAAATAAATGAATAATCCCTTAATTCTGGCTTCGTTTTTCAGGTGGTTATAAGCCGATTTGGCAATGAGCTTTAAATGGTTGTTTAAAAAAAAAATTAAAAGAAGTGACGGTGCGTATAAACGATAGCAGCAACGGTGATGAGCAGTAGAGTGCAGCAGAAGTGCAAGTCCCGGTGGTTTAAGTTCTGGCGAGTGAGTGTGCGTGCCTGCAGAAGAGATGCGGGGGTGTGTGTGTGTGTGTGTGTGTGTGTGCGCGCCTGCAGAGGCGAGATGGCTTTCACAGCTCTGGGGAGGAAGCTGTCTTTCAGTCTGATGGTGCGTGTATTTATGTTTCTGTAGCCTTCACCTGAGGGGAGCGCAGTTCTGCCTCTCTGTGAATCTTAATGCTCTGGGGCGGGGGCGGAGAGACAAAAAAAAAAAGGCATCTGTTTATGTTTTTCAGCCCCGCAGGCCGTCCGGGAGAAGACTGTTGGAGCCCGTCACTTCCAGAACTTTCATCTGAGCTACACGCAGCTTCCAAAAAGTTGGGTATGTTTCCGTAAGCGCTGATGGTGCCTCGTCACTTCTGCAACGACTCCGACGTCCAAAGACTTTTCTAAAAAAAAATTTTCGAAATTGCAGACCGTTTACCTTCAGTAAAACGCATCTCAGTAGGTTCAGACAACTCTTGACAGCTCGCGTGGTAGCCTTGCTCTCCCCCTGAACACGACTAAGGTTGATGGTCGGGCTCGGGTGGCCTCAGAGTTAATATAAGCTAGATATTTGGTCAATTTAGCCATTCGCTTCTTTTATATTCCATTTCCAGCTTACCAAGAATATCTGGAGAGGATTTCCGAGGAGCCATGTGGACCAGACGCCTCGGTGGACCACCGGTGCCACGTGGACCATCAACACACTCGGCAAATGGGGACAGTTCAGAAGAATCCAGCGATCTTAGGAGCAAGGTTCCACCGGCGAGACAGAAGAAAAAAAAGAAGACGACGTCCTTCAAGACTTACGGAAGACAGAGGACCTCGCTCAGGACTTGTTAAGATGAAGTTTATACACGAGAAGTAAGTGAAAACTCTGCTGACACGTCGCAGGGGAACATGTCAGCGACGGCGCCGCCAGAGAAGACCGATGGTGGCGGCGTCCACAGTAAGACGGCGTCCTCGTTTGTCCCGTCCCACGGGTGCTGATGCAATAACATGGTGAGAAACAGAAACACGGCAGTGAAGCGGCTGGAGCAGAAGCGGTCGCCTTTCCCTTGACGCCACGAAGGGCGCGAAAAATTGCATTTTGACCTTTTAAGAAACAAAGGAGACGGCGCCCGTGATGCCGGAGTCCTCCAGACTGGCAGCGGAGAGCTCGTCACAAGCCAGAAAAAGGGGAGGGGGGGAGCCGGTGGAAAGTGAGTTCCTGCCCGCTAAGCGTAAACTACAAAGAGAGCTGGCAGACACACACACACACACACACACGGAGGACTTCTATGTACCATCCAGCTTCAACTTTGCGGTCAGGTCGGCGATGGAGGTGGCTGGCTTAGATGAAGACCAGAACTGGGATGATGCAGCCCGTGGAAGGACAGGCCAACGAAATGGGGGGGCTGAAATTTCTGGTATTGGCTGAGTCAAGCAGCGGCTGCACGATAAAGGTCATCATCTGCGCCGGCAAGACTGGAACTAAGAGTGACCGCGGGCTGTCCTGGGATGTGGTCATGAAACTTATTCGGCCATCCCGTCTCGGAGGGCTTCCAGCGAACGGCCGAGCGATGAAGGACCAAAAGCAGAAAGTTCCGCAGCTACTGACGTCGCATTAAAAAGACCACGAGGGCCGGAAGTGGTGTGGGCGGAAAGGACGCGCAGGTGCTTTGTCACGACTGCCAGCTCCGTCATTCCACCGAGGATGCGAAGAACCTGCACATTTATCCGGACAAGGATGATCCAAAACAAGAAGAACTGGGCCGAGCTGGCTTAGACACCATTTTCGGCACGCTGAAATACAAGGAAGAAGACACAAGGAAGTCCCCATCCTTCTAACACCGGGCATGCGCTCCTCAACTGAAACTCCGGTCGCCCGTCAGACGGAAATCCATTTTTCCTCTGCAGACCCTCTGCATCCTGAAACTCCGTCCTCGGCTAGGTTAAGAGAGCACGTGAGGGATGAAGAGACGGACACGCCGCGCTTGCAGAATTCTGCTGGCCGTGACATCCGGGTCCTCCCGGGACCGCCGGGAGCGCCGCGGGGCTAGCTGGAGGAGCGCTGCGCTCGGCTAAAGTCAGCAAAGTGCCGACAGTCCTCGGAAGAAGGCCGACTGTCTTCACGGGGGATGAGCCTGGACCAAATCCAAATCGATCCCAGTGGTAAAAAAAAAAAAAAAAAAAAATCCATTTCATGTCATATTTGGTTTTACTATCCCTGCTTTTCAGGTGGTTGCTCTTTAATGTGCACCCACAGGAGGATCCATGGCCACCCCAACGCCCTAATTCGTGTCTGTTACACTCAGATGCTCCATCACCTGCTGTGGTATACATGAGCATATTTTACTTATTCAATTACTTCTGCTTATAAACTTAATTTGTTTAATGACTTTATGCCTGTAATATTGCTGATATCCCTAAGTGAGCAGCTTCCCCGGAAGAGCAAAAATGCTAATTTTGAAGATGAAAGGAGGGGTCTTAAATATTTTAGCTTAGAAATGCTAAGTTAGGGGGCATCAAGCTCACTGACCCCTGTAGCTTGATGTCTGAACCTGCTGCCCCCGGTGGACACACCCAAGCCCTGTTACAACCCCACAGTGAAAGGCCTCCAAAGCCTTTGCCTAAACCTTAAAAATCAAAGTACTTGTATCATGTTGTAATTCATAGCTGACATTACCTACAAATACGGAGCAGAATGAATAAATGTGGTTTAACTCCTGCTTCGAGTTTTCATACGGCTGAATACCACTTTCAAAGTCAGCACAAAAGCTGGCATAAATTCATCAGCACAGGCTCATGAAGTTGTTCAGTTTCTTACCTTTTAACTGTGTGAAGAAGAAAAAAATCACTCACTTTTGATTGTATTTAGGGAGCAAACTGCTCATTTCATATAATTAAGGCGAGGCAAAACACAAAACACTGGACCAGCTCTGTCTGGAGGCGAGACAGGAGTCTGAAGTCTGTCTCTCTGTGGTACTTGAGGCGAGTTAGTCCCCAAAAAGCCCTCAACAAGAGTATCTGTCACTTTACAGCCTCGTGCCAACATGCTTTTCCCTCGTTATCAGCGGGGCGGTTCTGGAAAAGGTGGGCCCGCAGGACGTGCTGACACCCGCTCATGCAAAGAAGAAGTGGGACAGTTTAAAGAATATTCATAAAAGTATGTAAACCTGATCAGAAAATCAGGCAAGCTAATTAACACTTGGTTCACAAAAGTTGTTTTGCCGTTTTTTTTTTTGTTTTTTTTTCTGATTGACTTCCTCAGTTTCAGGACTGCAAGTGTCCGGGGTCGGGGGGGGGGGGCATGAGTGGGGGGTCCCACAGCTTAAACCTGGCCCTGGGGGCCCCCCTCCTAATTGCCTCCATCACTGAGGACACTCCAGAGTTAAGCGGGGCAGAAGAGCAGGAGGAAGAAGCAGAGCCCGCCGGCAAACGCCGCCGCCGCTGCCGCCGCCGCCGCCGCCGCCGCCATCAGGGCAGCCGTGAGCTTGCAGAGCTCATCAAGGAGGACATGCAGCTGCAGAGAGAACTGGAGGAGAGGAGAGCACAGGAGAGCCGGGAGAGCATGGAGAGGCTTTACTCTCCTGGAAAATGTGCTTAGAAGAAAATTAAACTCTTAAAGTAAATATGGTGGCATTTCTAACTGATTTTTTTTTACGTTAATGAATTTTAGACACCGATAGGCGTGTAAACACGTACCATGCACAGAATCTTCACTTAGAATAGCATTTGGGGCAGAAACTTCCTTAAAAGGAAATGTAGGAATGCACACACAGCCGCCGGCTCCTCCTCGGGGCCGATGGAGTCACCAACCCCCGGGGCAGATGACTAACTCCTCCACAGGGCTTCTCACAGCAGTCCAGTGGGTAAGTGTAGTTACTTACATGGGGTGCAAATGTGTCGCGCACCTCCGGCGCTTACAGAAGGACGCTCTGGAACTCCGGAAGCGGGTCTTCCGGCGCGTGCCCGGGAATGATGCCTGTTGAAGCATTGGCGTGATGAGGGGGCGTGTGGGTGTTGTGGGACGGCATGGATGGTGCACTGACCCACGTAGGCATCCATGTGGTGGCCCTGATGGCCGCCGCACGCAGCTTGCGGAATGATGGAACTAAAAGATTTCTTCAGCGGCGACCATCAGGGCTGTTGGGCGGCTCGATGTACAGACACGGCAGGCGGCCACCGCTCCAGCAGCGCCACTAAAGGTGTCACACCAGGTGACGGATGGCCGCCACCTCCTCGGCGAGCTCATGGACGATGCGGTGGACAGTCACGCCGGGCATCTGGAGACCACTCGATAGGATGCCAGAGGAGCCGGTGGCAGCCCAAAGTCTGTTTTGGGTTCCTCTCCCTTAAAAAAAAAAACCTGGCCAGGACAGGCACGGCCAGCTCGAGCCTGGTGTACAGGGGTCGGGTCTGGTTGGGGCTGGTCGGGTCTGGTCTGGTCTGGTCCAGGAACAAAATGAGAGGAGAACATTAATGCGTTAAAATAAGCCTTAGCTTGATAATACATGTGGAGAGCAAAAGTAGACCAGCAAAATGTACATGAGTAGCACTCACTGTGTACGACTGTCCTATGAATCTACAGCTTGACGCCATTTTCAAGCTCACCGGCCTGTAGCGTGGCTGCTCGGCGTCCTCGACCGCGCGGCTCATCACATTCACCGTGCAGCATCCAGTCATATTTTGTATTGCAGATTTAAATTGGACGGCGAGAACAATTCGAACATTCACTGTCAGATAAACGCGTTGCAGTGATGTAAATATCTTCTCCGGGGCTGCAGGGGAATAACCAACCTCAACAAAGCGTATAGCCGCCGCAGTTTAGCCATGTTCTTGACACTTTCCTCTTTAAAAGAAAACTCACACCACCGTACCACAACTAAACACTGCTTCCCCGCTTAATTCAGCTTTTCTGAACTCGTCCACAACCGTTAAGTGGCTCCTCACTTGACCTTCGCCGGCTCATCCGGGCTCCTTCTTCCCTCTCGCTAATTGGCCGCTGAAGTTCGTGGTTTTTCGGGCTTGCGGGGCTCGTCGGTGTCGGCGGGCAGCCGGGCGTCGAGGTCCCCGAGCCGCTGCTTCTCCTGCTTAAAAATGATCTTCTCCGATAACGGATTCCGCTGAATGACTTCGAAGATTTGAAATATTATTAGCTTAAAAACAACACTGAGTATACATATCTGATTGAATCTGAATTTATTTTAGAGATAAACCCAAATTAACGAAAATACTTGTTTCCAAAAAAATATTTCTCTTCCAGCATGGTGACAAAATCATTTTCCCTCCTTGATATACTGTTTTGTCAGTGCATGTTCTCTCTATCAGCAAATCATAAGAATTTAACACATCTGCATCCTGTAATTACCATTTGTGTCAGCAGAGGCTGCTGTTGCTGAGCAACGCTCCCTATCGGTGTTTTAAATCACTACATTTAATTTTTTTTAAAGGTATTTGAGTTGAAAATGGAACAGTTTTATATATCTTTTGTATACTGCTATATGTAGTGATGTACTTTTGCTTTTTCTCATACAATGCTTTTACTTGACAGTACAATTGAAATACTTTATGATGAAACGTAAACTGTGCTTTGAATATAAACTAGAATTACAATTACACTAGGATACTGGTGTGTTTTTGCTAGTTCATTTCCAGTTACTCAGTGTGCTTGAAATCAGCTAAATATGTATTGGTAGAGAACTTAAGTCAACCACAAATGTGCTTAATACACTCCTTCAACGCCATAAACAGTCAGGTACATAGATTACAGTTACATTCACTGTAGTGCACTGAACTAAATATTAGCGCCGAGCTCAGTGACGCCCCCTTTCTACAGCTAAGGAGACTCCGCCCCTCACCTGACATCACGAACCACCGATAACGCCGAAATAACTCGGAAAAAGAGCGCCATGAATCTTCACAGTTTCGGCACCTGCCCGCTCATAACTCGTATTACACGTCACCTTGAGCGGCAGCGCTTACGCAACTCCTGCATCATCGATCACAATAAGGCAGCTCGCTCCCTGAACCTTTTTGTTAGATTGCATTATTGATCACAAGAAAAAAAACAAAAAAAAAAACAAAACGTGAGGACAATTTCAAGAAGATAGAAAAACGATACCGCTCCTATAATCTGCCAGGTCAAACTGCTGCTTGAACACACTGAAACGGAGACACGACAGCGGACGTAAAGGATTTATTGCATTACTGTTAATATCATTATTGTTAGTGTTAGTAGTAATACTCGTAGTATCTATTCTTCCTGAATGCACAACACACAAGGAGGGGTAGATTAATTGTAATATGAGGTACATGGACAGAAGTACTTACACTCCTAAAAGTTGAGTCTATCGCATACCTGGAGTCTTTATTACATCAAGGCTATTGCAAATAAACGGCGTTACTTACAATGTTACTTTTCCCACCAACAAGTAACAAATAGTGTTTCCATGGCTGCGACGCCGCATCCGTTACTGACAATGAAATGCGGCGCATCACCGAAACTGAACTCATTTCAGCTCTCTTCATCCGAGTGATCCGACCAGGCTCTCTCGGCCACGGAAGGCGGCACAGGAAGGGGCGGGGCCACCGCATAAGCGATGGCGATTGGCTCAAGGTTAGAGTAAAATTTCACGGGAAGCCAGCCGGAGGCGGAGTTGGGCAGGTGATATTCACACACGCGGCATCGGCGAGCCCACTTAGTTCAAAGGGGACGTTTTTAAACCGGAAGTACAGACCATCAAGAATGTAAACGTGAAATATGATTGTGACAGGAACAAAGCGCCTCTCCACGTCTGTCTGACATCGTCCCACATTAACATTAAAACACTGTAGAATAGTAAAAAAATGTTTTCTGTCGATAACGTATTGTGCTAAGTGTCGATTTTGTTAATTAAACACTTTTCATATTCAGTTCTATGATAAATAACGGAACATAAGGTTGAATTTAAAGTTCCAGTAAAGGGTGAAGAATCCAAATCCTCTGAGATATTTGAACGTTTAAAAATGTAACGCAGTAGTTACTTTCCCTGGTAAGTAGTTACTCTCATCATGCTTTAACTAAGCTACAAACTCGGTTACTTTTTGGGAAAAGTAACCAGTAACAATAGCTAAAGCCTGTTTTAAAGCAACGTGCCCGACGCTGGGTATCAGAGAGGCTGCTTTCATTTGCTGTTTCCATTCACGCAGTAATTTCCAAGACGCAAGTACGGTGGAACACTTCATACGGGAATACAGTACTTTTGCAGTATTTGAGACTGACAAGCAAAAATCAGTTGTTTTTTTTTATCTTAATAATCATTTAGTTGTAATTCTGCGAATGGTAACTTCACTGCTCACTTCAAATATCCTTTATCTGTCATTGCCCGTTCATCATCCGTTGTGTTTTTTCCCCCCATATGCAACGTGTCATGGCTAAGAGCTGGTTTATTACGTGTCCGAGGCTCGTCCACCATGTTCTGAGCTTGTTTTTTTTTTTTTTTTTTGCACGGCGACTGGTGCCTCGTTTTTATAGGGTGAGCAGAAGTTAGATTGGCGCCTCTGCTATGATTCAGCCGCCCGTCTTTATTGTGCCTGGTTGTTTGGGTTTGCTGTGTTTCGGTGGCCGTGCTGGTTTACTGCCTGCTCACAAGTCCAGTGTTTCAGTGGTGAACCACTAAAGACCAGGCTTTCTTTCATGGGGCATGGCAGGATGAGCGTCGAGTGTCTGTGTGTGTGTGTGTGTGTGTGTGTGTGTGTGTGTGACAGCTTTATTGTGCGTATTTAGTGGTCTTTTCTCTACGCCGCGTCGATCAGCATTTCATTGCGCAGTAAAACGCGGCGTGTGACTGTTGCGGCGAGCGCGCTCCACTCTAGCTGTCTCAGCTGTCACTCTAGCTGTCGTCCACTTTTGACTCGGTCACTTGTGTGTCACCGGTTTTCTGTGTTTGTACGAAGGCGGAGAACCAAACTAGCCGCGGCTTTCCGTTTGTGATTGGTAGCGTGTGTGTGTGTGTGTGTGTGTGCTACTCCGGAATTTTAGATGGCCGCAACTTGTTGTTGCATAGAAACGTAACGCTTAACTTGTGTTTGGATCATGTGCTTAGCAACTTTCCGTGTGATCGTGCTGCGCCAAAGTGTGTCGGCGTGACCTCGGACTATTTGTTTGTTAAAGTTGTCTGCTCTGCAGTGACGGGCAGTGAGGGGAATCACGGTTTTACCGATAAACTGCGTTACTAACGGCGTTACTTTACCCAGTAACGAGTTATCAAAATTGTTACAACGAAGTTGCCGTAACTGGTGATGAAATGCGGTGCATTACTGTAACTGAACTCATCGGAGCTGTTTTCATCCAAGCGACCCGGCCAGGCTCTCTCAGCCGCGGAGGAGGGACACGAGGGGGCGGGGCAACCGCATGAGTGATGATGATTGGCTAAGCTGGAGTAAAATTTCATGGCAAGCCAGCCAGAGGCAGAGTTGAGTGGGTTTTATTCACTCACTATCTCTCTCTCTCTCTCTCTCTCTCTCTCTCTCACACACACACACACACACACACACACACACGCAACAATGGTGAGCCCTCATAATTCAAAGGTGACCTTTTTAAACCCGATGTTACAAGAGGGCGAGAATGTAAAAC
>CAAKHG010045371.1:0-48001 GCA_901007715.1 Dactylopterus volitans
CGCGGTCATCAGAGGTCCCTCCATCCTCTTGCTGGCCTGACGGTAACCATGCAGTGGAACTCACGCCAAAGAGCTGCTACTTTGAATGTTGTGTGAAAGTATCTACTTTGAATGTCGACTGAATATCTCATAATTTCGACTTTTTATCTCATCATTTCGACTTTTTCATCTTTTTTTTTTCTTTTACTGGCAGAAATGGGCTTCCACATTAAAATCATTTTGTTTACTGGCACATAAAAAAAAAATCCTAAAATTTAGATACTGAAGTTGTTTTTTTGTTGATGTTTGAGTTTAATTATTCGGGAACAAAAAGGCATCTATTATTTCATTTTGAAGAATAATGCATTTGAGATTAGGTCGCTGAAAAGCGTCAAATAAGCACTAAACAGCAGCTGAAATGGATTAAAGATGAAATGTCAGGCGCATCCTGTAATCCCAGAAGCAAAAACAACAAAGCTTTGACTGTTTGTATTTTGTGTAATTTTAATTAATGGGGTTTACACTTGGCCCAATAAAAAAAAAAAAAGATATCAGTATCCATCCAGATCTAACTAACTAAGCATCCGACCTCATTGGACGTCTGGGAAATAAAGTGTCATTTTTCACAGTGAGAAATGACAAACTGTTGAAAACTGTTGAAAGGAAATTCAGTAGCTGTGTTCAAAATCGCCCACTCACTCACTCACTCACTCACTCCCTATCCACTGGACGACACGACAGCGTTGCATTGTGGGATACGGGAGCACAAAGTAGCGGACATCGCTTGCTCTCTCAATTTTGCGGTGCATCGTGGGTATTTTGTCATCCACTATGTATTGAATGAAATCAGCCGCGGAGAATTCAAACAGCACTACAAAATGGCGTGCCCCCTATATCGCGCACGGCATCCGTGATAGGGGGGCCGATTTCGAACACAGCGAGTGTCAGCTGCGGAGAAGCGGTCGCCACTAAAAGCAGCCGAACTGTCACGACTCAAATGCAAATTGAGGAGGAAGTTTGCTTGAAAAAAAACCTTCATTTGCAAATCAAACGCTCAGTTTACATGCACATGCTAGAGCTGAAGAAAGCTGAAATTTTGGGCACTTGAAGATGAAATGTCCATCGACAGCTGCAGGATAATTTTGTGTTCATGGGCTCATTGATAACTTGACTTAAAGTTTAAAACACCAATGTATTTTTTTTTTTTTTATCAACTCAGGGTCTGAATAGTATTTTGTTTTACTGTATTATTGTTGAAGGATTTACTAGTATTACTAGAGTGTATTTTTGAATTCCTTTAACAGCAACATTCAGATTTCATCTTATAAACGACCATGCAGTAAGTTTTATTAATATGGCAATCTTAAGTCGTCTCCGGGCTTCTCCCATGATCCTTTCAAATGAATCCCATGGATTTAGTTGAAATGATGGTGATGCCAGCAGCGTTATGCACAATGACATTCAGGAGAATAATGACATACAATGCGGAGGAAGGGAGAAATGGAAAGCCAATATCAGCGCCCATATTGCAAAGATGCTCAGCAAATTGCTCCTTGCAATGATTCTTTCACACAAAAACAGCAGCTCTCATTTTTCTTGTGACATTAAAAACGCCAAACTATTTTCCAGACACAGAAAAGTGCAATATTTTGCGGTTTTGAGCCGGCGGAGAAAACATGCCGTCATTGAAATAAAGAGCTGATATACATAGGGCTCGTGACCTTAAGCTCTCAGACTCCAAGACTGAGGGATCGGCAGGAAGGAACACAGGGAGAACCAGAATGAGGTATAATAGGGACGTTTATTTGAAACACTGCAGAAAATCACTCAACATGGAGGAGTTTAACTCAAAAACTCAATGGCAAGCAACTACTAAGAATGTCCTGCAAGCAAAAATACGAACCAACAAGGCTGGCAGGCCAGAGAGGGACGGCTTTGTAAGGAAAAGGCAGCGAGTTTCAATGGAGGGATCAGTTCAACAAAAAAAACAAAAAAAAAAAGACCTCACAAGTCAGAAGCAATGGGGCAAACGAGGAACTAGGAGCAGCTTGGCTGGGCTTATGCAGGATAGCGGACTTCTCGCACACTGGGCACGTGACGCTCCGACACAGAGCGAGGGACTCACTGAGCTGAGTAGCGTGAGGCTGATCGCAGCATCAGCTGCGTCACTTGAGAGCCGCCAGCCTGAGCCGCGACAATTAGGAGCCGCCAGCTCCGCACGGCCGTCGCTCCAGCACCCGCACAGTACCCCCCCCCCTTAAGGGACGCTTCCTGGCGTCCCACCAGGCCTATCTGGGTGGTCTAAACAGCTGGGGATCCAGTATGAAACGCCGAGGGATACAGAAATGCTCCTCTGGCCTTCCCAGTCAACCAGATCTGGAAACCCCTGCCTCGGCGCCTTGCATCCAGGATGGGACACACAGAGGACTGTTAGAAACCAATTTGAGGTGGGAGATGTGGAATGACTGGGGCAATTTAAGGTGAACTGTAGATGGGTTAATGATTTTCACAATTATAGTGAGTCAAATATAACGGGGTGCTAGTTTCTTGGATTCGGTTCTTAACGGAATGCTCTTGTTTAAAAGCCAAACACTCTGACCTGGAGAGTGTGTGAGGGCTGGGTTCCAATGACGATCCGCCACCTGCTAATTTGCCTCTGCAGAACACAGGAGCGCTTCACGGGTCTCCCTCCAGACCTTACGTAATGGTGAAGATGGGCCCTGGATGCAGGGAACCGCCAGCTCCCTCTCTTGGTCAGGAAAAAAAAGGTGGCTGGTGTCCCAGCGCCACCTCAAACGGCAATTTCCCTATAGCAGACGGAGTGAGGGAATTGTGGCCGTATTCCACCCAAAGAAGATGGACGGCCCACTCTCCCAGGTTTGTCGCTGCAAACGCAGCAGAGGGCTGCCTTCAGGTCTTGGGTGACCCCTTCAGTCTCCTCGTTGGACTGAGGATGGAAACCTGAGGAGAGACTAGAAGACACCGCAAGGGCCGAGCAAAAGGCCTTCCATACGTGAGAAAAAAAAACTGTGGGCCTTGGTCAGACACAATGTCCGCAGGGATGGCGTGCAAGTGGAACACGTGACTGACCAGGAGGTCACTCGTCTCAGGGGCAGAAAATAATTCTGGTAATGGCACAAAGTGAGAAGACTTAGAGAATCTTGTCCATGATAGCTAATATTCTGCAGGTAGTGTCATTACTTGCAGACGTGGGTGACCTTATCACGAAATCCACCTCGGGTCGAGGGTCTGCTCGGAACTGGTAAGTGCTGAAAGAGGCCGGACGGGGGGGCAGGTGAGACACCTTCCCCGGCACACGAAAGGAGGCTGCCACTAACTCACGGACGTCTCTTTCCATCTCTGTCCAACAGAACTGTCTTTGGAGCAGAGTCGAAGTGCAGAGAGACCTGGGGTGGCAGGCAAACTGGGAAGAGTACTCCACTGGAGCGCCCGACTACGAGCTCCAGCCAGAACAAAAAGGCTTGCCTTTGGGTCTTCCACCAGGGTCAGGATCAATGCACATCGCCTCCTGGACCGCCTCCTTGATTCCCCAGGAGACAGCGCCAAGCACAAAGGATGAAGGGAAAACCGGTTCCTCCTTAGAGTCAGGAAACCGTCGGGACAATCTGGCCTTGCACTTTGAGAGCCGGGCTGATATGTCAGTGTGAAATTAAATTGGCCAAAAAACAGAGCCCATCTGCACTGCCGCGAATTTAACCTCTCCACCGTTTGGACGTAAGAGAGGTTCTTGTGGTCGGTCCAGACCACAGGACCCTGCTCGAGTTCCTAAAGCCAATGCCGCCATTTCTCCAATGCAAGCTTAACTACCAGAAGATCTCTGTTGCCCGCATCTTAATTTCTCTCAGCGTCGGTCTGTTTCCGGGAATAGAATGCACAGGGGTGTGATCGACCATCCTCTGCCCGTGGAGAAAGGACAGCCCCTACCCCCATGTCAGACCAGAGCAGAGGAAAACAGCGATTTCAAAACCTGGTTGGCTTGCACCACTTGTTAAGACCCGCAGAAGGAGTCTATGCTGATGTCAGACGAGTAAGAGGAGCGACCACCTTGCTGTAGACCTTAACAAATCACCTATAAAAATAGGCACTGATATTTTCAGAATCGGCCTACACCTGCCCGCTCTCAAAAATAAACCACAGAAAGGGGACGGAGTCCGAGTGAAACTGCCACTTCTCTGCCTTCACAAAAAGCCGGTTCTCGAGGAGCCACTCGGGGACCACATGAACGTAGCACTGTGTGCTCCTGCATGCTTCTGGAACAAAATCAGAATGTCGTCGACGTACATGTAAAAACAAAACGATCAAGCCAGTCAAGCAAAACATCACTAGAGCCTGATGCACCGCCAGAACGTTGGAAAGACCGAATGGCATCACCAAGTAATCAAAGTGACCCAGAGGTGTATTGGAGGTGGTTTTCCACTCGTGCCCCTCCCTTATACGCACCAAGTGATGGGCATTTCGCAGGTCCAGTTTAGAGAACACCGAAGCTCCCTCTAGGGACTCAAAGGCGCAACTAATTAGCAGAGGGGATATTTATTCTTGACGCAGAGACTTATCCTTTTTATCGACAAAGAAAGACCCTGCACCCAATGGAGAAGAAGATTCCCGAATTTTACCAGCCACCAGCAAGTCCCAAACATATTTCTCCAGAATCTCATGCTCGGGCCTGGAGAGATTATACAGTCGGCTAGAAGGTAAAGGGGGCCCTGCAAGGAGATCTATGGCGCAGTCATAAGGGCGATGAGGTGGAGGTGACAGAACTTTATCTTTGCGAAAAACCTAACGCTCCTGAGTCAATCAACGCCAATAAAGGGAGAGACTGGCCACCAAAACTCAGAGAAACCGGGACTAGCAAACGTGGGCTTTTGAGTGAAATGTCACTTTCAGGGCCCAACAGTTCGCCCGGAGGAACTGTCGAGCTCGATCTTTTGGCTGAACGAGGCACGAGGCAAGGAAATGATCTCCCTCACTGCAATCCAAACAAGAGCCAGCAAGAGCCAGCCCTGAGGTGCTGACTTGGCTCCGCCAGAGAAAGCTGAGCTCACCCAAGCTGCATAGGGTCCTCTGTTGTCTTAACGGGGTTTAGTGTTGCCACCATAAGTGTTCCGACTCTGAAGACTGAGGGATCGGCAGGAAGCAGCAGAGAGCCGCCAGCCTCAGCTGCGACAATTATGATCCGCCACCTCCACACAGCCTTCACTCCAGCTCCCCTTCCCCCAACACCTTGAGGCGTGAATTTCATTGGATCAGTCTATTTGGAGCCAGTTTTGAAGTGGGACTGGTTCTCAGTTGTCATCATTACTCAGCCAATAAGAGCTGACCAATCAAAGAACGTGACTCATTCAGGGAATTTTAATGCGATGAGGAAATCTTATAATGTGCTCTTTCACTCCTGCAACCTTTACATAAAAATGATGCATACACTGTTTAGCTGTGTCGATTTCCTCCATTAAAAACCTTTGAAAACCCTTGAAATATTGGAGGAAAAAAAACAACTTTTGACAATATATTTCAGTTGATGTTATTGTCCACTAACACCCGAACAACTGTTTTATAGAAACTAAGGACTGTTTTTAATCTCCACATTTAAACTTTAATTTGTGTCTATTATTGTCTATATTTTAGAAATGAACTTCAGTTTACTGTGTTTCAAGCTCTCCGATACTAAATACAGACAAATAATAAGAAAAATAGGACCATATGCTCGGACTGTTGAGGTGGGGGCCTGGCTGAAAGCAGTATTTCTGCAGTTGTGAATCTAACACATGAGCTTTAATTGTAAGTAATCAGAGGTTTTGATAATTTGGTATGAGCGGCTGGCATGAAGAACGATCAAGTGTTTTGATGACTGCATGCTGCGAGTGTCAAACTAATGAAACGACGCGCAATCAGTCGAGAGTCCAATCAGGAGGCCGGGTGTGAACAGGAGAAGAAGAACAGTGCAAACAAGGAATTCATAATCAGTTGCTCAATATTGTCAAGAGCAGAGCACAGTAGTAGGACAGCAAAAGAAGATGTGAATTGACGACAGCTCTCTGCTGCAGATGCGTGAGTGTCATCAGTAAAGAGAGGAATTAGACATACAAAAATACAATCAGTACAACAATAAAATCAACGCATAATTCGTTGACTTGTACATGAGTCTGCTAGCAAGGTTACTGGATTTTTTTTCCAAGTGTAAGACTTAAACCGCTTGCTTAGCATCAGCTAGATTCCTTTCGTCGGTTAGTGCAACATTGTGTGGTTAAACTGAGAAGAGACTGCCCGTTTAGATATATCTTGTTTGACTGTTAATATAATATGCTCATGTTTGTGAGGTTCGGAGGCAGAATCTCAGCCGGTTTTTTTTTTCCAACATGCACTCGAGCAGACTGTCGGTTCAACTGTAAAATGCAAAATACAGTCGAGTAAAAAAAAATGAACGAGCGCTTTCATTTTTCTTATGCGCTGCCGCATCTAACCGCCCCGCCGCTCCTCAAAGTCCGCCATTTGGCATTTGGCCTTTGCGGTGACTCTGTTCGTTTGACCTTTTCTAATGGTCCTGCACTTCAAAACGGTGTTAAAATGAATTGCAGGAAAGCAAATCACATGACTGGGCATCCCTGGGGGTGTGGGGGGCGTATCCTGCCAGCAGGGGGCGGTGTGGAAGAAGAATCCGAAAGGTCACAATTGAGCTGAGGGTGTCCTTGAAAATCCAGAGGGAGATTTCTTCCAAGTGAGAGTTGTAATCTTTTTTCACCGCGCTTCATCCAATTTCAACCTTTCAATCCACTGTTGGTGGATAATGATTAAAATGTGTGAAAAACTGATGTCCACCTAGAAGCCAACAGAATAAATGTTTGTTTTTTTTTCTCTCAACACAATAATGATGTATTTTTGTGCGTGTGTATGAATCGGACTGTCAGCACTAAAACCAAAAAGTGTGATGTCACGGAAATGAAGACCTGAATATCACATCACCACCACTGAGCACCAGATATCATATTGGGCTTTTCCTGGTGAGCATTGATGGGGTTAATTCAAGAAGCTGACTCACTTACTGAGTCATGCCATGAAATATATGCCAAGTGATATTTGGTGTAAGCCAAAAATAACTGCAGCTCAAAATCAAGAAGCTATATACAGTATGTTCTGCATTTCTAGGTTAGTTTGCTTTTTAAAAAAAATTGATGTCATGCTAATCATCAAATAAATGTGTGATGGACTGATGTAGCTAACTGAGCTTTGCAGGGAAAAAGCAGCTTGCAGAAAAAAAAAAGGAAAGGAATTGGAAATGGAAAAAAGAGAAAATTAGCTCATTTTAAACAGCAGTTATTTTAAGGGACTAGTTTGCCATTTCAGTGTTGAAGTGGCTTCAAAGAATGATTTGTGTGCATCTGTATCACCGTAAAGCTAATGCTATTAGGCTTCATCAGAAACTAATGTATAGAATAGTGTTAGATGCACAGAGGTTGTTTTTTTTCAGAGGAGAGAAGTCGTTTATCATCATGACGCTGTTTCAGCATATCACTGAATACTATGTTGTAAAAGTGTGTTTATCCTGATCCCGTCTGGACACACTCACAGACGTGCAGCAACACAGGAGGAAACCGCTGCTCATCTCCTGCAAAGACGACTGCAATGCTTCCCCTGCTAATATCAAGTCAAAAAGAGGAAGCAAAAGGACGATCTTTTATTTTGAGAATTCATCACCATCACCATCACCATCACCATCATCATCATCATCATCATATCAACAAGTGCACCAGTATACTGCACCTACAAGAAGACCCACAAGACTGGGACAAGGTAAAAAAAAATGGAAAGATCCAATAAAAGATTCCAAAGAAAACTTGTCAAAATATTCCTATGTTGTATTTTGAACCCTTTCTTTCTATTGAAAAGCAATGAATTTGGAGAAATTAGACTCTATCTACGATATAAAATAATAGGCATATAGTCTACAGCCAACAGTTGGTCTAAAATGTTAGAGAATTCACTTCAACCGGCTGCAACAGAACTTTATTACCACTGTTGTTAAACATAAACATGGCATGGAGATGCAGATGATAGTCTATTGAATTCTACGAGTTATGTGTGTTTTATAGATGCCCTTAGGGGTTTTGATCAGTAATCAGTAGATTAAAAAAAAAATTGAAATCATTTAATGAACTATATCACAAAGTATTCCGCAAGGTACAATAAGAACTGCAGTTTACTGGTATTCTCATCACTCTGTACAGGTAAAATGCAGTAACTCTGTATCAGAACCTTTTTTATGTTAACAAGGCTCAAGACTGTGAGAAGATTGTGAGATTTCCTCCTGTGTGTGACTGCTCTTAAAACAATGACACTCAGTATCTTGGCTATCAAATTGCAAATCATTTATGAGATGATGAGGACATCAGCAGACGGTGTCGTGACATGTATGTGGAAGCCAGTGTTCTTGCGTGCAAAAATTTAGCGTGTGCTCCGAGTATGTTAAGATGATGTTCAGCCCGCTTGTGGTACGCTGACCATAAACGCAACACGCACAGGCTTAACGTGCCTCATAACGATGGCAGGAGAATGTCTCTGAACTTGCCAAGGTGGTGAAGCGGGAGCCAAATGTTTGCGAGTGTAGGTGTGCCTATTTTCATCTGCCTTAATTAGGAGTCGTGCTTTTCAATATATGTGCAGGGTGTCTGAGAATAGCATAATTAAGGCCTCAGCCAATCCTGCAGTGAATTCGGTTAGGACTTCGTCCAGGCTCTGGAGACACCGGCGCTCTTCTTTGTAGGTGAGGTTTGTAGACTTCTTCTTGCTGATGGATATATATATATATATATGAAAGGGAAGTGACCGGTGAAGTGAGCCCCCTAACTAGGAGAGTGGCTCCAGCAGATCCCAGGAACCACACCTGAAGCCTCAGTCCAGAAGAGCGCAGTCCTAGGAACAGCTAAGATACTGCGCAGAACCCTCAAACTCCCAGGACTCTGGTAGATGACCCCAGCCTGAGGATGACACAGATACCACCCCCATGAGGGTGAGAGGGACGTTTATAAAAAATATACATATATAGATACATACACACATATATCTATGAGAGTTTTTATCTTTTTATGGACATTCTCCTGTGTCATCTGCTGACAGGACGGACCATTTAACAATTACATAAATACATCTCAAGGGAGCGAACAGCACGTTCTCCTTTTCAGGACACCGAGAGAGAACAAAGCAGGAGCAGGATTTTAAAAGTCTGAGCGCGACTCGCTCTGCCTCTAGAGGTCACCATGCACCAGGAGTCTCCTGAGCACAGCCAGGGAGAGGCATGACCCTCGCAAACTACCTCTCACATCATCTTCTTTCTTTTTTTTTCCCCCTTTCATTGTTGGCTGATGTTTAAGTTTGCCGCCTACGCTCCTGATTTAATGCCGTATTTAAACCTGGGCCCATGTGACTGATGAGACCACCGAAGGAAGAGGCTCTTTCCACACCTTGATGTTTACCTTTCCTGTCAGCTTGTTTCCACAAAGGCAGCAAAAGACCCCAACTGTTTGCGTCAAGAGAGACTGCAGCTGGGGGGAGGACGCTGCATTCTCACCTCAGCACGTCCCTCTGGGGTCGGGGCGAAGGGGTGAGGAGACATGTATCCACAGACATGCACCACCTGTCTCATGGCACATACAACTTTCGCATTTTTGTATTTTAGTGAGTCTGGAAACTGCAATAAAGAAAAAGTTTAACACATTTATTACCTTTCTTGAAAAGAGTAAGATAGGAGGAAGCCTTGGAAAGGTAACATAAAAATGTTAACAAGCCTCTATCATGGCAACATCTTCTGATGTGACTGCTGAGGTATCTAACTTTTGCCTCGTGCTGATGAAGGGGAAAATGCTTAGAGTGGTTTCCCAAAATTTTGCCGAACTTCATGTATAGCCATGGAAAGTTTAAAGTTACTGAACTTGAATGAGAAGTGATCAGCGAATTAAGCTAGGGGTTTTTTTTTGTATTTTTTTTTGCAGGAGCACAATACTTCGTCGTGATATTGCACAGTGAAAGAACACTTATGTACATAAGCTGTTTGTGCTTCTGAGTGTTTGTGTCCTGTCACGCTTCGGCGCATGCATAGTTTTGTTTTAAGTGCTGTTTACAGTCCCGCCTTTTTTGTTGCGTCTGTGCTCCTGCACGTCCGCGTTTTGTGTTTACGGTCTTAGTTTGCATTCTTTTTGATCGTTTTCCTGTTTAATGTGCGGTAAAGCGTGTTATGGTGAAATTGCTTTCTGGAAGAAAAAAAAAATGTGCCATGTCGAATCTGTATGATGTGACACTTCCAATTCTACCTTGAAGACCAGTGATCACACGAATGCGATGGTTGGTTTGCCCGCGTGTTCACTCCCTTGTACTCTTCAAAGAAAAGCTGATGTGGGTTTCCCATCTGAACGAAATATTCAGAATATTAGAAATATTGGATTTCAAGGAAATATCCACAATCAGCACCCTCCCACACCTAAAAAGCTTTTTTTTGGGTGGTGGTGGTGTTGGGGGGGGGGGGGGTAGGGGGTCAACCATGCACCTCCTGCTACTTTGGAACAAAAACCTCAAGCCGGGCACGAATGATATGCATCACTGGTCACTAAACAAAAGGACAGGATGAAGATAAACAAGAGGTGAGAGGAGCATTCAGATGACAAGCCGCGGGAGGTTCATGGTGCATAAAAGTTGGCTGTGTGGGTAGGTGGGGGCGGGGCCTGAATTTTAGTCATTGTAGTCCCTGCGGTGCTCCGTCACCTCCTGCCTGCACCAGTGCTGAGCACACCATGATTGCCAGCCTGGTTTAGCCGGTCCTGACTATTGTGGGGCTGCTGCTTGATCGCGACTGATAATCTCCCTCAAATGTTCCTGCGGAATTTCTCTAAGCACCTGAAGGCTTCAAGTAACAGACGCACCCCGGAGAGCACTCGCCTTTTTGTTGCCGAAGTGGATTTTTATCAGACAGCAAAGTGGAAATATGTCTATAATTTCATGCAACTTATTTGGTAGTGTATTAGAAAGTAACTATGAGTCAAATTGATGTGATTTTCTGAAATCAAAATACACAGCAGCCGGGATTCAGTCCAAACTGACCTGTTCTCACTAAAATCACATTCCCCCCGCGGGCTCTGCTAACGTTATCTTTCATCAGACATGCTAACTTCCGCCTGATAATTCAGAATGAGTTACCCATTAATGGGGCGCAACCTTTTTAACTCGCCGCCGACCTACAGCTACATGGGGTTGAAACCAACAACTGCTGGACTGCGAGCAAAACCAAACCCTCTTGTTTCTGTCACCCTGACGACCGGCAAGCCAGCCCATCTCCGATCATTTCTGTTTTGCACCGAAACAGCGGGACACGAAGCTTTAGGCAAATCAATTCAAATTCTGTGTGATGATAAATGCATGCTCTCTTCACAATAATAATATGCCATGTTTATACTGATAACTGTATACAGTCTACACTGTATGTATGTATGTATGTATGTATGTATGTATGTATGTATGTATGGTCTCTTATGTAATATCTGATATGGTGGTGTTTCCTCCACCAGTGGTTGATTTCCTTTAACTTTTAACTTTCCTTTAGCTTTTTCATATTTCATATTTTCATATATGTATTTTCACTGAATACATTTTGTAACATTCTGTGAATGAATCTTTCTTTAAACGCCAGTGATTATGATTTCGCCTGCATTTGAATTGCAGTATGTCACTTGCCAGTATTTGGGTGTGAACCATACAGTATATATTTTTCTATTTTATTATACTTTAAATTATTATACTTTGACAGCCCCATGTGGGGAAATCACTTCTCTGCATTGAACCGAACCATTAGCACACACGCCACATGCATAGTTAGTCCACACACAGGAGCAGTGGGATGCTGTTCCATCGGTCGGGGAGCGTTTGTGGGGTGAAGCGCCTTGCTCAAGGGCACTTCAGCCATGTGGCGGCCTGGTGTGAACATGTGAAACAAAAAAAAAATGTGCAATACAATGCATGAAGCAGTTATGTGGCCAAAAAGTTTAGATTATCTTAAACCTAAACATCTACTTGTATTACCAAACATAAACCACACAATTCATAGTATAAGCGGCACAATGTTTTCACACATTTGATATTCGCTGATAATGGAATTATTATTGTCTCCGTTTTTTGGTTGTTACCTGCGTTATTGGCAATCGAATGTTTCATGTTCTTGTAACTGGAGCCAAATTTGAAGGGCAACTGCAATTTCGCCAAATTTAGACAAATGTTTGACGCAGAGATTTTTTTTTTCATGAATTTCCAAAAGTTTTTATTATATCACGTTTCACTCTTTCAGTTCATTATGAATGTATCCAGAAGGGATGTCATATTTAACATTAACATTCATAAAAAAAGGGTGATATGACTTATATTTGGCAGATCTGGTTTTGCAACCAAAGGCTGTGGGTGTGGGAGGGGATCAGTCTAGTTTCAGCGCAGTTTCTGTTTTCCTTTCAACAGTCATATGTCTAGAATTTGTTATTTTTTTGTTATTTTCTCTTTTGGTCATCAAGTGGTCTGTTGATGTGAGCAAACCACTGATTTAAATATGTTGAGGAATCCTCAAGCCAACCCCCACTGGGTTCCCTCCAACTGTTTGAACAGCTGTGCTGTCTTTATCACTGCTGAGACCCACCGCTGATTCTTCCTGGTGGGCGGGGTTAGTGAGGTGAGTTTGTGAAGATGGGGGGGGGGAGGGGGGTCGTAGGCTCTCGGCAGGAAGGAGGTCTGGTGTGACTGCTGCCTTGTTTAGCAGAACTCAGCTGCAGTCAAGGAAGACACGTCACCCGTGATCATCCTGCACCGCGATGATACGCCGGGGCATGTCTTCAGCGGCTTGGTAACCATTACGTTAAATGAGCAGAAAAGCCTGCGAGATGATGAGCAAGAAAAAGTCAAATTTATCCCAAAAGAATATTCAAGGAAGCGTCTGTGAAACCAGGAGGGCTGGTGTAGGGCCCTTAAACAGTACGACCAGCTCAGGTGATCAAGTTTGCGGCCGTTTTAGTTGTTATTTTTGATTGAAAGGCAACGTATTGCACCCTGTATTTGTATTGTGGTTCTCATAGAGGTGGATCCATAAAGTTTTTCATGGAGTGGCAAGAGTTTTTGGGGCGGTGGCAGCAGGTGGACCGCGCGTTGGCATTCCCATATACATGTAAATGGATTCAGCAAAAGAACCACAGAAATACTTTACTAGTTGTTATTAGTTGTTATAGCAAATATGGTATAGATAATACATGCGGTAAACCGCGTATACAGCATATAATGTTGATATGGCATGAATAATGATAATGATATCTGAGTGTATGGCCCACGGCTGTATCATTCTTACCTCCCTCAGCCAGGTTACTTTAACTACATTGTAGAAGCGCCGTCGTCTGAGTGGCTTGCTAATTGCCGACACGTTTGCTGCTCTGCTCCGACCTCCTACACCAAGTCGAGCAGCAGCTGTAGAGTGAGGGAAAGTGCAAAAGGTTCATTGGGTAGGTAAATTAGATATTGAACTGACTTTCTGCCATATCTGTCAGTGTGCTCGCAGCACACAGGGTTATTATTGGGGTGGGGGGGGGGGGGGGGGGGGGCAGTCGAATAAGAACTAACAAATACAGATGAATTAGGTTGCAGATGAGCTCCAATTCCACCTCGGGGTTAAAGATAATTGCAATCAATACCAACTTCTGGCTAATGTGCCACATACTCTGACCTTGAACCTGAGGTGAATGCAACTATGCTGGGTTTGCCGCTGATTTTTTTCGCAGTGAGCTAAATTGTGCAGATATGAGTCATGACCTCCAGATCAAGAGTCGCATTTCTTTCGCACCGGCATCAAGAGCGAGTTAGCGAAGCGTCGGAACCCGTGCAAAGGTAAAGCTGTCGAGAAAACAAAACTTGGTTTTTCAGGGAATTTGTGTGTGTGTGTGTGTGTGTGGGTGGGTGCAAATAACATTGTGGCGTGAAAGGACGCATGATGACAAATCCCATGGCCATCAGTCTCTCCGCCACCACACTCCCAGCCAAAGCCAGTCGTCCCATTAATTATAAGAGGCAGGCGTCCTGCAAGAGCTGCACACACTGCCCCATTTATCCCCGCTGACCAGTTTACACAGCAGACATTTTGTTTCAGGCCCGGAGACTTGTAATTGGCAGCGGCCACACAACACAGACCTTAACATGGGCCACTTTGGACCCTCTCAGCTGCCCATCAAAATCAACCTCACACAGTCGCAGTCTTGACAAACGCGCACACTGTTCGGACACTTAAAGCGCTCCTGTGTTGGCCCGGTGAGCGCGTGAACGTGGCCCGACACCTGGAATGAGCCCGAGCGCAGCTCCATCTGAAGATCTCCTTCTCACTGGATAGAGCATTCAGCTAGTTAATAGTAAAATGATTCAACCGAGCAGTTATGCAGCCTGCAATAAAGACTTTTGTGAATTTACATGACCAGAAGCATCTCTGCTCCTCGAGGATGGATAAACAATCTATAAACATTACAAAGTTATTATAACTCCATGGAGTATATTCGGATGTTGGAATGCATTTGTCGTGTGACTTCCGAGCTACACACTCTTTCCCTGCAGCTCTGGTGTGGTTTACGTCATCTTATATTAGTGTTAAACAAGGTTTTGTGGCACATTTGGCATCTTATAATCAGTTTTGGGGGGGAAACACTTTCAGTAGGCGAAGAAGGGCTGTAAGAGATGTTCAGTAAATTCTTCCAAAGTGTTGCCTGGCATGGAAGTACATCACAAAGACTTTTTTTCTTATCTAACAAGACATTAGAATACAACTTTCAGACCTTGCGTCCAGCCTTGTCCCAAACTTACAGAAATGTCTCCAATATCGCTTTTGACCGTTTAATGATATTATGTTCTGTAGACAACTCCATGTCCAGAATCTTTTCGACTTTCCGCTGAAAGGAACATTCTTATTTTTGCACAATTATTTGGCGGCACAGTCATGACAGCATGGTGAGTCCTTCCCCATCTTTACTTCATAAATACATTCAGGCATGTTCTTTTTTTTACACCCAGTCATGTTCCTAACCTGTTGCCAGTTAACTTGCCGGAATCAAACTCCGAATGGGGATTTTGTTTATCCCCATTTTTTAAGTGAACATGGGGTTTGAGTGGATGGCATATCATCACATTCTGTTTCTATCTACATTTTACAGCGTCCCACCTTTTTTGGAAAAGGGTTGTAAAAAGTACAACACGTCATTTTGGCTGTGGAGCAACTTGAAAAGAAATGTAGGCTAATTACTTTTTTTTAATGAGTGATGTGAGCCTGTAAGTGTTTACACATCTCAAGTAATCAGTATTACACTCATGAACTGACAATTGTATCAAATATATATAAAACACAATTATTTCAATGAATGTCGTCAATGATTTCTGCACTATTGGTCTCTTACACAAGCAATTCCTCTTGAAAACACATGTGCACACTCAGACATACCATCCCTGCCGCTCCGCCCAACACCGAATATTTGTACTGGCAGAGAATGATACCTGGAGCTCGCCATGCTCCGTTGGATTTTTTTTTTTTTTTTTTTTCAGCATCGTTACTATTCTGAGTGTATGAGTATAATGTCTGGCGACCAGCCATGCACAGCATTAGCAGCTGTGCGCCAACATCTGTACATCGAGGCTCTGGCACCGTTAGCCGACTGATTGACAGTCTTACAGCTCCACATACCACCAAACTGTCCCCCCCTCCCCTTACACTGTCTGAGGGTGGGTTGGAGGTGCAGTGAGGGGGCACGGGAGGTGTTTCACAGCCAGAAAAACATCTATCATGCAGGCGCCGCCGTGACTAAACAAATCAGCGGTGGCTAGGAATTATGATTTCACCAGGGGAGGAATGTGAAACCTGAGGCACACTGCAAGGCTAGTGTACACTGTATATGCTGTGCAGAGGGATGTGGGACACAAGTGGGGAGAGGTGAAATGCGGTGATGATCCTATAGGGGCCTACAGCTGGCAGGAGTGCGAATGAGGGGCCCTCATGAAGACATATTCCGTGGCCTGGCGTTCAGCAACGTCCTTGCAAGAGACAGAAAATAAAACACAGATGAACAAGTTGATTCACATTGGAAGGATTCATCTCAGCTTACCAGTGGATTTTTGTGCTGCTGGATGTGTTGTTGCTGCCCGACCGGCATTGGTTCAGCTGCATGGGCCTCAGCAGAGGAGACCATAAGGAAGCAATCAGCTCGCTGATGCTCTCCAAATCCTGCAGGAGTCTGCGGGGATCTAATCAATCACGGCATAACAGGCAAAAATACTCCAGCATGCCATTCCTGCCCCAGAAACCTGCTAAGCTTGTGTTTTTGTTTGTTTTCTCCCCACGGAGAAGTCAGCACACCGAGACTCTGAAAAAAAAAACAAAAAAACATCAGATTCCTTAAGTTGTTATTGGGAGTGTTGATTAGCAAAGTCGAAGGGGACATTTCCTCCACCTTGAGTTATTTAGCTGAAGACACATAATTTGACTTCATTATCATTCAGCCAGCCATTAGTAGACGAGCCCGTTGGAATCGCACCAAATGGTCCGAATTTCAAACTAAAGTCATTTGTGTATAAGTAAATTAAACTGCTCCGCACACAAGGGGAGGCTATTTTGTTAGTAACAAACTATAATGAAAATGAAGTTTTCATTATTTTTTCGAACAACATGAGGTCGTCCGCTGCCCACGTGTGTCCTACTCAGCGGGTGTAGAATCAATACATCGCTCTTCAGCCCAGTTTCTTTCTAGCACAATCCAATTTATTGAAAGCAGTTAATTAAAATGAGCTAAAAGGCCAGCAAATGGGCTTTGCTTTACACAAAATGCATCCATAATGCGCATGAACGGTGCTGAGTTCTGGTGAGGTTGTGTTCTTCAGTGTTTGAGCATATATTTACCGAGCGGGAACGCGTGTGTACAATCTTAATGTCATTCCGCCTGCAACCATCTAGGCTGTGGAACTGTCCTTTTCCCTCTGCAATTGCCCCATTTGTCTCTCTTTTTCTTTACGCAAATGAGCTTGCCGCCTGAGCGAGGGACGGGTCTCACACCTCCGAGCAGATGCTTGAAGAGGCAATAAACCATTCACAAAGGAATCCCCACCAAAACAACAGCACTGCTTATCACCAATCACCTGCATTGTAAGATCAAAAGGACGCCGTCACAGTAAAATGCTTCTCGGAGTAATGCGAGGTGCTCATGGATGTTTATTGTAAACACGTAATGTACAGTAATCACAGTGTGTATATCATTTAACTGTTAGCTTAAGGTGGCCAGAGTGATTTAGGAAAAAAAAGCACCAGAATAACGACTAAATGAAATGCTGATAATGATGATGCTCCATGTTCAGAGTTGTTATGTCAATTGTCGAAGTATTCAAAGTCAAACGAGATTACGCATAACTACGCAGATGCTATTGTCGAATGTTTTTAATTGACGACCTCGCAAAATAAAACGCTGGCAATTTGAAGATCTGCGTCTGCTGCTGGTTGCCCCACGGAAAGTTCATACCAGCTGTTTTTAGACATTACCGCTACTAGCTAACAAATGGAACTAGCTGAGCTAAAAAAAACAAACTAGCAATAGTTTGCAAATATCTGACATGTTTAGAATGACCAGAGAAGAGCTGGTTGTGCATATTTGATACGTGTTATCTTAAATGTTTAGGATCTCACAGTTTTTTTCTTGTCATAAACTATAAAAGAACCACTGGATATGCAAAATCTCCAATCTACAGTGAGCTATTATGGGATTTACATCATATTTGTCTCCCTAAAAATGATTTTGATGTGATGTTGTCCGATGTTCTTCATATTTCTTATTTTGATGTAATGATATTTCACGAGTTCGAAACTAGTTATAGTTGAGGATGGATGAACGAAGATCTTTTTGCATATGTTTTTCATTTTGTCTAATTATGTCAGTCTACACCCTAAACAAAGAGGCAGGCTCCAGATGCAAACTCCTCAACACGAAGGAGATGCCCACATACGTGCTCACAAACAGGATGAGTGCTTATTCCATTTATCACTAAAGTTTTGGGTGGTTTTTTTTTTTAACTCAATTAGCATCAGTGTGTGACTTTTATCTGCATGTCAAGAGGTTAATGAGTTTGTGTGCTCATTGGGAAGAGGAAGTGCTGGTGGACAGTGAAAGTATGACCTTGGTCAACAGGAAACTGTCGAACGGTTTGCCTGAGGGGAGCCGACACATCTGTGTGGGCATGAATAACCCATGAAGGGCCCCTTAACATGGAAATGAAAAAGGAGCGCACCTTTTAAATTGCAAATGAGAAAATATCAGTCCGCTTTCAAGTACTGAATGCCAATTAAAAACCTCCCTTAATGACTTTTTCCTTGAAGGTGAATGTCCTACAACAATGAGAGGTCTGGCCTCTAATTAGCGCCGTTTGTGACTGATGCACACACAGACTGCAAAAAATAGGTTAAAAAAGAAAAATTAGCGATTGGACCTTTAACATCAGATTTTCAGCTGATATCAGGACAGCAAAACACCACATTTTTAGCTGTTTGGATTTATCAATGTCTGACATATTGAAGCAAATGCTGACAACAGATGACAGCTGGTCTCAGTTAAATTAAAACAAGCACCATGCTTAACATAGCATAGGCTTTGTTGGATGGACGGTGTTTATATGTTGAAAGTTTCCCATCTAATTTTTAAAAATGTATTGTTACTCACCAGTTACATGTGAAGAAAGAACTACATTTCTCAGTGAAGTGTGACAGAATCACACAACTATTCCTTTATTTGAACTACTATTACTCATCTTCCAATATATGAAATCTTTGTTTTCAAGAAACCAAACAGATATTTACAAGAACTCTTAAAAACGTTTGGTCGTAGTATTTCTCCCTCGTATGAAATATTCCTCTCAAGTAAGCAAAAATACAAGTGAAAGTTAGCCTAAAACATTGACTCTCCAACAAGAGGGTTTTCTAAAAGTTTTTTTCTTTGTGCTCTAAACACCCAATTTGACTCACTTCAGCAATATTACATGAAAAGGGCTACTTTAATGTAATCTTGTATTATCTCTGTTTCCATGGAAATACATGGAAGGCATATTCTGTTGTGTGTGATTTCATGCCCTGAAAAAAAAGTAACTCAAAGTAATTTCCAACAAAATAATCCATTTTGCACTTTTTTTTTTTTTTTGCATAAATTTGTTTGCATCCAGCTCAGTTAAAGTTATTTACATGTTACCATGGAAAGTGCAAAGTAACATCTTAGTTAAAAAAAAGGCAGGTGTGCTGTTATGCAGATTTGAGCACGTTCTCAATGTCTGCTTGACCAATCAGATTGCTATTTTTTCCTCATCCTATTCAACCCATTCATCAAAAGTAAGTCTACCAATTTACAAGAAAACAACCCAATTTACATATTTTTTTTTTCATCCAGCTTAGTTAAAGTTTTTTTTACATGTTACTATGGAAACTGCAAAGTGATATTTTTGTGAAAAGGCAGGTGTGCTGTTGTGCTGATTTGAGTACCTTCTAAATGTCTACTTGATCAATCAGAATTCTCTGGTCAAAACTACTTGTTGTACAATAAACCATCTATTTCTGGAGATGTTTTGACGGAGGCTGCTTTTGGGCGTCTTTCAAAGGCGAACCAAGAATCATGGAGCCATGGATCATCACTGGTTGTTTAACATTCCACACATGTGCACTTGTCCATGAATGTGTATATTACTCAGTTGCTTTATGGGACCTGTCCTGCTCCCGGGTCACCACGGTCGAGAGGAAGTTGTTTGGTGCAGGTGCTCAGAGACAGGCCAGAGGGCCTCTCTCACTGTACAGGTTGTAAAGCTTACTACGACAATGTGACTCGTGTTTCTGGCCTATAAAACTACAATCGGCTTGAAAATCTGTACCTGGAATTATGTAAAAAACAAAACAAAACGTGTGTGACCTGCATGAGAACGTAACAAGCACTGGAACTGAAGTGGATTCAAACAATCTCTAATTTGGGATAGTTTGGAAGATCCTCATCTTTGAAAACCCCCTAAGACAGTGGTCCCCAAACTACGGGTACGGCCCGCCTCCACATTTGGCCCGGCCCCCCTGAACAATACCAGAGACGCATTTTGATTTTTTTTTTTTTTCATAAACAGTGTGTGACAAAAAATATAGGACCACCCATTTTTAGGGGGTAAATTATTGTTTTAAATAAATAGTGTAATTATTTATTTCCTGACTTTTTTTTCTGTGAAGAACCCAGAGAGGGTTATTTGGTTATTATTTATTTCATTAATAGTGTTATTATTTATTTCCTGACTTTTTTTTCTGTGAAGAACCCAGAAAGGGTTATTTGGTTATGTGTGGCTTTCTGGAAAACAATATATATATATATATATACCGGGTCGGTTTGTGATGATCGCAGGGGTGCTTAAACGTAAACGTAACGTAAACGTAAAAAAAAAAAAATATATATATATATATATATATATATATATAAAATAAATAAATAAAATATATATATATATATATATTTTATTTATTTATTTTATATATATATATATATTTATTTATTTTACGTTTTTTACGTTTTTACGTTTGTTTAAGCACAGGGAAAAGTTTGGGCCCCCCCTGCCCTAAACACTCAACAGAGGAGAGAAGGTGCCGGGACTTCATTACCCAGAAACCCCTCGTGGCCCCGCCCACCCCTCCTCTCTCTTCCCCGCATACCTCCGCTGTGCGCTCACGATGCTCTGTGGGGACCCGCGGCGGCACCAGTTGCCCCAACAGCAGCGGCGAGAAACCTGGCAGAGAGCGCGTCTCCAGAGAGGAATGGGCAAGGCTCACAAGCGCCCCTCAACCCCGCGTCTCACCACGATGGCCCAAAGCGCACCGAGGGATTGGATTTAAGGATCTTTTTGCAGGGCGAACCTCGCACTCTGTGGATTGTCCGGACGCTACATTTGAAGATTAAACCCCCCCCTCCCTGAGGGGTGTTCTCTTGCGTGTAGCGCTGTGGAAGTCGGGCGGCGGGGTGGGGGTGAGGAAGAAAAGAAGAAAAAAAAAATAATGTGTTCTTCCACGCAGCCCCACGGGTTGGCGAGTGTCGCGGTGTTTTTTGCGCTGTTTTGGACGCTCCAGCGCGGCTGCGGCGCCGACGCGAGGACGTGCCCGGCTCCCTGCGCCTGCTCGGGGCAACTTGTGGACTGCGGTCGGCTGAGAAGGGGCCAGGTTCCCGGCGCGCTCCCGGAGTGGACCGTTCAGCTGTGAGTCCCTTTACACAAGCTTCGTGTGTGTGTGTGTGTGTGTGTTTAAAGACTCCTGTTTGAATCTCTGACGTTTTAATGTCACTTCTGCGCGGCGGTAAGCCGGAGTTTTCAGCGACGCTCCGCATTCCTCCGCGAGTGAAAACGCGCTGGTTTGTAAACCGCATGAGGAGCCGAGCAGCGCGGAGGAGACTCGCTCGCTCGCCTCAGCGCCCCCTCTCTCCTTCCCTCTCTCCTTCCCTCTCTCCTTCCCTCTCTCCTTCCCTCTCTCCTTCCCTCCTTCCCTCTCTCCTTCCCTCTCTCCTTCCCTCCTTCCCTCTCTCCCTCTCTCCTCTTTGAGTCCCCCCCTCCCCTCCCGAAACTTTCCCCTAAAGCATTTCTGCCTTAACGTGCCAAAGTTGTCAGACTCGAGCGGTTTATCACAGCCGATAATTAACGCCTACGGATGCCGATTAGTCGATTAATCGGTTGGACTTTGTTGTTGTTGTTGGGTTTTTGTTTTGTTTTTTTAAAGAAAAAGTTAAAAAAAAATGTCTAAGAACAGACATTTTTGGCCACTCATATGTTGATTTTTCCCCCATATTTGGCCTTTTATTTACAAAAAAACCCACAAACAGACTAATGGAGGGAATTGCCAGCATACTAACAGACAATAGTTTCAGCCCTAAATGGTCATCAGCCAATAACAGGCTATATATGGGACTTATTTATTATATGCAAAGCTCCTGAAGGCCAGAGGGGAAGGCTTCCAGGGTGTTTCTACACACCAATAAGCCACCAAAAACCTCTTCGACAAAGTGTGACTAATAGCCTGCAGGCACCCCCTTTTTAAAACTTTCTGATCTATTGTTATGGTGGAAACACTTTGCATTCGAGGGGAGGGCCGGTATTAGCGCCGCAAGCCGTAGTAAGACTCAAACACCCCATCAAGTAAGTAAGTCCCTATACAATTGCGGACATTTCCATCCGACTCATCAGGTGTGCTCAGTCTTCTTCTGAGCCCCCCCAGCCATGAATCGGATGCAGTGTGTGCGCGCGGGGCAGCACTGTTTCCTCCAGCAACATCTCTGACTCTTGCTTGCCCAGCGGCCCGAGACCGAGGCCTTGAAGCGCGCCGGAGCCGAAAACACCAAACACGGCTTTAATAGCATGTTCCTCAGTGTATCCCACTTAACAGATAATTATTCTCGCTGGATTTTTTTTATTGCCATGCGTGAAGCTGGAGCACTTGATTTTCTTTTTTCCTCGTCCTGTGCTGGTGCCGGATTCAGCGACCTGCCCGGCCGCTGCTGCTCTGCTGAGTTTTCTTCTCTAAAATGTGCTGCTCTGGAAACTTGACGTTGCCAGAAAAAACAGACCCAGCCTGAGCCTCATAACCAGTGCCGGCCTTCCAAAGAAAATGTAGGGAGGGGAAAAAGAAAAAAAAAAGAAAAAGAAAAAAGTTCTTCATGGGGGGAAAAATTCTTTTCACTCTGGCATGCTAATTTACGAGTGGCTCTCCAGCACATCTTAAACCGAGCGACCCTTTGTTTTCCAGCACACCATTATTTCTGCTGAATTAGCAGCACCAGCTATGGTACTGATTAAGGAGGAGCAAGTGGGATTAGTTTTGAAACAAACTTGCATACAGAAACGAAGGGGGAGGGGAAGCAGGAGGGCAAAGTAGAGGGGGGGGGGGAAGGCAAAAAAGACCCAGCATTAAGTCATGAATATCTTAGCCATCTTGCCCTGATCTAGTCTGTTACCTAAGACTTTTGAGTTAAAAGTGCTGCAAAAGAGGACAACACGGTGCACTTTTAAAATCTTTTTATGAATAGGGAACATTTTAGGAACTGAATTGACGTGAATCGGGGGGATGCAGACCCCCCCCAAAGCATTCATCGGAGCAATTTGTTGGCTTCCAGCTAAATGGATTTGTCTGATTTAACTCTGTGGCCTATTGGAGAAAATTCCAGTTTGGAGAAAACTGGAATTCTTTCCCATTGGTTTTCATCATGGCAAAGTTGTAGTCAGTCTGCTAGGTTAGCTAATCGCTAAACACCAGTAAGTTGGCGTGTATCATTTTGAGCCAAAGACACAAATGTCATTTTCATCCATGAACATACCACAGTGTCACTTTTATTTACTTGAATATTTTGTCTCCGCCAAAAAAAACCAAACAAACAATCCAACCATTTTTTTTTCCTTTTCTGGTGAAAGGTTTCTGAAATGCGTTGTGAGATCCGCTCCGCCTCGCGGTCTATCCTAATCTAGCACATTAATGACAGCTCTTTTAGCCTGAAGTGTGGCTCCTTCATTCACTTTTCAGCCGCTGATAAGCGTGTCATGCGGTGCATTTCCAGCAGATACAGGCCCGCCGCCTGCACGCAGCCACGCGTTATCTCGCCTGGCTCGCAGTCTGCTTTGTGAGGGAAGTGGAAGTGTTTGAGGTACTCAGGGTTTATCTAGGGAGTATGATAGGACACCTTTCCCATACGGTCCCCAGTAGTGGAACTAAAACAACAACAATGCACAAGCATGCCTGGAATGAGAGGATGAAGGGAGCTCTGTTGAGGAGTGAAATAAAACTGATTGAGTGGGTTTTTTTTTGTTTTTTTTTACAATTCTACATTTCATTTGGCAGATGCTTTTTATCCAGAGCGATTCACATCTAAGAGCAGAAACAACGCGAGCAAGGACCCAAGTCAGGAGAGAACAGCATGAATAAGTTCATCAAACTTTCCACCTAAAGAGCAAAAACAGGCTGCAGAAAATTCGACAGGGGTGTTTCAGACGTATGAAAGGCACCCCTCTTGCTTTTCCCGGCATTGTGAATACATTAGCAGTTGTTAGGCTCTTCCCCTCCTCCCAGAGTTCCTTGATGGATTCCAGATGAGGGAGGTAAGAGGGAGGAGGAAGGTAAAGGGTGAGGGGTGTAAAAAAAAAAAAGTGTCTGGCACCACGGTGTTGATCGTGCGCAGCAGCGTCAATAACTCCACCACTTTATAGCGCACGAGGCTTCGCTTTCCAGACGTCTTGAGCTGGTTTTCAGGCGCCTCTTCAAAAAAACAGGCCCCAGAAAGACCCCGTGTGAGGTGCGGCCAAGACTGCTCAAGTCCAAGACCAGGCTCAGACAAGTTAAGAGTCAGGCCGGGATCCAAAAGTGGGATTTCAGGCGGAATCGAGACACGTCACAGAGCTAATCGAGAGCCATTCAAGACTAAAAAAGGCAATAAAGCAACCCACGCATTCTTCCAAGTGCACAAATATAGATGTTTTCAAAGTTTGCAACAGTGTGCAGAAAATCCCGGAGGGGTTCCTCCACATCAGTGCCACATAATGAGTTATCGATTAAGTTATTGTTATAGTCTCTCCATGCTTCTCTTGGTACCACACCTGCGAAGGCGCAGACATAAAATACCGGTATGAAGGGAAGATAGGCGTTTTTATTCAAATCGTGGAAACTTTTAATGTCTATTGGCAGGGACAGAGAGAATGCATTTGAGATTAATGCAAATGGAGACGTCAAGGAAAGGGTTTGGACTTGGCCGGCGCCGAGGCCTTAACTTCGGCACTCCGTAGGCTTCTTCCTCGTCCTGCACGGAGATCCTTGCCCTTCAATAACTAATCAGCATGTGGGTTCTGGCTCAGCAGAGGCCAGTATAGAAGCAAGCTGTTTTGGCATGTGCCTTCTCTTCTGCATTAGAATGACAGGATAAAAAAAACCGCAGTGAGGCCTTGAACTTATGAGCTGTTTTTTTTTTTTTTTTTTTTTTTTTTGGTGGGAGCTTGAATGTGAAGCGGTTTGTTTTGGAACTTCTGTTGCCTCCTCCACACGTCGCTCACATGGAATCGGGTTGCGAGGCAGGTAGACGGTTAACAGTCGGGCCGGGGTGGATTCCTTTCAGCTGGGGGCCAAGCGCGCGCCCTGACTCGAGGGCCGCATCGACATCAGGACCGAGGTCGAGGGAATGAATCGTGTACTTTAGGTCCAGACGTCGACGCTGGGCTTTTCACGGTGACCTTGCGCGACAGTGTGTCAGCTGCCCCGTCGGTGGCGGCATGTCAACAGCGTGTCGCGCTCTCGCTCGTTTTCTGACCACTCGGTTCCGCTTCATTGCCGCTGGTTTTTGGATCGTCGCGAAGCTGCGCAGTTTCATTACCGATCGCTCTTTGATCTGTTTCCTCTGCTCAGTGTGTAAATGCACAATAACAACAGGGAAGCTGGATGTAATTATGTTTGGAGGGCTGCAGCATCTCAGAAATATGGTCTATGGTGTATACTTTTCCCTAATTTTTTTTTTTTTTGGTGTTTTTTTTTTTTTTCTCTGCACAGGGACCTGAGCCATAACAAATTGCAGGTGCTCGACAGCACTTTGTTTTCCAAACTACAACATCTGAGCGAAATGTAAGTATGCCTTGTGCCGAGAGCCTTCCAGAGCATAGTCGGGATCTTCGAAATAATATCCACGTTACAAAATGTTCTTTTTTTTTTTTTCCTTTATCTTAACAGAAAGCTGAACCACAACGAACTAGAGGCCATACCTGACGTGGGACCTCATGCTTCAAATATCACAACACTCATTCTGTAAGTAAAAACCTCCCCCTTGGAGATGCTCACCTCAGGCTGGTCTGGAGGGTAAACCCCTCCCAGGGTTGTTGCCATTGCTGGTTACTGTACAGTAGAGAGCTTCTGAGTGGTTCCTCCTCCTTCTTTCCCTCTGGTGAGCAGTCCTTTTTGGCTGGGCCGGTTCCCAGACGGTGCAGTCGGGAAACATGGCAGTCAGCCCCAGACAGGTCACGTGGCCAAAGACAAACGCCGTTAACAGAAATGGAAATGTTTTGTTTAGTGGCAGTCGCTGCTCTTGGTGTATTTTTAACATGGAGGCACTGACATGAAGCTGGACAGGAAGAAAATCTGTCATGGGAAAGTGGCGGGAATCCCAATATGGCGATTTTTGTGTTTGAGCTTGTGCACATGATTGGCGTGTGACCCGTCTTTACAAGGGTCAGTAAAGGTGGCCAATCTATTGGTTTTCTCCAATCTCCGGAAAAAAAAGAGTTTGTTTTTGTGTGCGCAAATAGCGTAAACTTTGCAAATATTGTTAAAACGTTGACCCTGTGACAATAGGTTCCACCCTGGGGATAAGTTCAGTGAAGTAGCAGGATTGGGGTCATTACTTCAACCAGAAACATCCCCTGGAACCTTGTTGTGCAACGGGTGCTTTCAGGACCCCAAATGTTAGCGCGTGAAACCTCAGCAATATTACGTGCTTTTTGTGGCCCGTCTCTCTAAACCAATCGACGGGAAGTTGCCGTGGAAGAATGCATCTGTCTCTTGGCTCGATGGGGAATATTCCCCCATCAAGCCCCGACACGACGCGCTGCCGTAGCTGCGGGGCCTCCAGCCATCAACTAGCTACAATTTGTTTTCACGGTTAGCGCCGGGAAGTCACCTGGAGCTATGAGCTTTCTCCCCAGAGAAGAAAGATGGATGTTTTTTTTTTTTTCGTGAGGGCAGATGTTTTATGTCAATTGTCATCTTTCAAACATCTTTTTAGATTTTTTTTTTTTTACAGTAATATATTTATCTTTGATTATCTTTAGTGAAGCATCATATGCAAATGTTAAGTGGGCTGTTCAAGATATGCTGTTGAGTTTGATTTAGTCACCCCAATCTGAATTTTTGATTGAAGATAAGAACATCTATACATGTACATATCTTGAGGTCATGTTTTAAACTTATCAGGTGGATTGTATAAAGAACTACGAGTATTTGAGAAAGAAACATGGAGTAAAAATAAGACAAAGTAGAAAACTACAGGGAATTCTGTTGTGAGTCTCAGTCAGAGGATACTGACCTAAGCTACCTGATTTTTTTTTTACCAGCTTGGTGTCTGATGAATTACACTCCTTATGCTCAGTGCCATTTAACACTGTGTATATGTATGGCTAATTATGGAATTATTTAATTTCATAAGAAGTAGAGGGTTCACAGACTGGCATGAAACAAATATTACCTCACTGATGAGTAAGAACAAAAACCCATCTGAGATCAGTTATGGTTGAAATCTCACATTCATTAATGTTTATTGGTTTTTTGGAGCAAAGGAACTACATTTGTTTTGCCAGATAATGCTAATGCTCATCGAGCAAGACGTAATTTTAAAAGAAATGGACATATGTGGTAATTCATATAAGCTACTTACCCGAGCTGGCTAATCTAGCTAGTCACTACAGTAAAGTAAGTTGCGTTGTATCTATGCTAAAGTGGCTAATGCCATGATCAGTCATGAAAAAGATGTGGTTGACATTAATATTTAGGTGTTAAGTTTTTGCAGTTTTTCTAATGTCATATTGTCAGTTTACAAAGGTACATTGTGCTACTCAAAGTTGAATTTTGCCTTTTCTGTACAAAATAAAATACAGACACTGAAATATACTTTTTTCTGAACTTTGCTCCACTTTTAAAACAACCGTACTGCCCTTAAAAGCGTATGAATCTGAACCCTCGTAGTGGATCCTTGCTGCTATCAGCTGGTTCGCGACGGGAACGCGACTCATTTCCAAATTTACCCAAAGCAGCGTCATGAAAAATCACACACATGCACGGCCGCATGGCATGTTTTTTTTCTCTCTCTTCAGCGGAACATTTTTCTCCCGAATTTCTCCCCTCTTCTTCAGTTTCTCTGAGATGGGAGGGAAGTAAAGAAAAAAAAAAAAAAGGACCTCGGGGTATCAAATACCACTTATTCAAACAGCCAGTCAGACATAGCGGCAGCTCTCGCCGACTCCTTTGACCTCGCAGCTCTGAGTAAAAACAAACGGCAATAACCCTGCAGCTGGTAGTAATTGAGTCATGATCATCTTAATTAATTGAACAATTTCCCAGGAATTTATGGAGGGGGTAAACCCCACCGCCACTAAATCCCTCAGCCTGTGTTCAACAAATGACCTAGAGATTCCTGGTCTGATTAGGAGTTTAAGAAAGTCGAACCTCTTGATGTGTCTGCGGAGTTGAGAGACTCGTTGAACAGGAGAGTGGCCGGACAAAAAAAAAAAAGGTGCAATCACGTTTTACATCACCACTCCACTATGAACGTGCATCCAATAAGGCTATAAATAGACTTATTAATGATGACTCATCTGTTTATTTTTGTCCAGTTTGTTTTGTCCACCTTATAGCATCACTCTCGAACGTGTGAATATACAACGACATTCAACGGAGAAAAGCAGCTAACCCTCATATCTCGAGACGCTGGAATCAGTGGACTTTGATTATGTTTTCTTAATAATTGACCTGTCGTAACCCACCCCTAAATCCCGGTGGATGATTTACTCATTTTTTTCCCCCAGCACTGAATTCATGCTCAACTTTCACATTTTAGCAAGAACCACAACTCGACATAGACAAAAAAAGAAAAGATAAAAAAAAAAAACTAGTTCCTATAGAAATCAGCTCAAGGACATTTAAGAAGACATCATCCCTGAACACGTTTTTAATTGACATGTATTCACCAGGCCATGCAGTCCAGAAACATTAAAAAAAAAAAAAACGTAATTACAAAATAAAGACAAATGAGCTATGACAAGCATAATTCAAAAGGCATTAACGAACTCAAAACACGACACAAGATTTTAATGTGCGCGCTGATCCCCCCCCGACGGTTGCGCAGCTCCTCTTCCTTCAAGTTGGAAATGTTCGCGCTGCCCCCCGCGCCCCTCGACTCAAAGCCGATGTGTGAGGATGATCAGCCATCTCGGCGAGATATCTGCAGAGATTAATATGGCGTCTCAACAGAGAACGCAGCCCTGGTTTTCATTACAGGCGCCACTGCAGAGGGAGCGAGTCATCAGATGGCTTCTCAAAACTCTGTTCTTTTTCCAATAGGAAATACCATATACACACACACACACGCACGCGCACACACACAAATGCACGGCACACATAACATACGCACACAGTCACGCACTCCATGAGTGAGAGCGTTTGTTTTTTTTTGTTTTTTTTTTTAAACAAAAGTTCAATTTAAAGAGCCTCCAGCTTTACAAGAGTGGCATCGGTGCCTTTGTGGAGATTTTTTTTTTTTTCCCTGAAACAAATTGGCAACTGCACAGAGACTTTCTGATAGTGACGCAGCTTACCAGTGTGTAAATGTGGTTAGTTTTGATGGCAGTCGAGCCCACAAATACAGAGCAGTTGCCCACAGTAGTGGCAGGTAATGTGCACAACTCTTAAAAAGTCACATCATGCCCACTGATAGGATCCCACAGGCCTGTAATTAAAAAAAAAAAGAAGCCTTCATCCTGCCTAGTCTCTCGCTCTGATTATTCATATTTAATGAGTTTGAGGTTCTTAAGCCGAATTGGAAGTTGCCAAGTGCACAATATAAGAGCTGACACTTTGCACTTTTAGAAAAGGTGAAAAAAAAAAAAAATCACATTGGCTTGTTTCGCACACGTGAAACATTTTCTGCTCTCCTCAGTGTAGTAATGAGCATGTGTTTAGTCAACAGTCTGGGGCTGTTATTGGTGCATGTTTGGCCCACCATTGATTTCCACTAACAGGCAGGAAAAGCCCCGCAAATGCAAACGCCAGCGGCTCCATGATCGCATCGTCCGATAGCAAAGTGTACGAAAAAAAATTTGAAAATGTGCGAAAGTAAAGTGTTCAATGCTCGGTGTGTGTGTGTGTGTTTTGAGCGGAAGACCAAGGAATACTCACTGGATCTTAAATTGAGTGGGGAAAAGGAGTGGGACGATGGCGTGTTTTGCTGGGTCAAGTGGGAACACTTCTGGTCATCATTCGTTCACCTTTTTTTTTTTTTTGTGGCCGGAATTTTGACTTTCAAGCTTCATTTCTGGGTCAAAACCTGAATCCATCCGCTCATCTTTGGGCACCAACACCCCCCCCCCCCCCCTTCCGTCTCCGAGGCTCTACTCTACTACTCAGAGACTGGAAAGACTGGTTCTCTCCAGGCGGCCCTCCTTCTCTCAGCAACTCGTCAGGGGAACATGAAAACTGAGATACAGGTGGTGTGTGGCGCTTTTGTTTGGGACCTGGGGGCCGCGGTGCGTGGAAAGCCCTCTGCAAATCTCCCAACAAAAGAGCTGCCTGTGCACTTTTTTTTACTGTAGACAATAAGCCGTGTTTTAGCCTCGTAGCTCTTCGTAGGAACCTTCTGGAGCTCGGATTTAAAGGATCTTTGATTCTTTTTGAATTTGTTCCATTCTTGATTAGCTAGGCCATGGCCAACCTTCGGTCCGACAGAAATGGAGAAGAACATACTCGCGGGAATAGATGGCCACGCTGTCATTGGACTTTGTAGCACGCGCAGATACGGCAGCAGATCTGTGCTCATGCTTAATCTTTACACGCATGAAAACCTCCCGCTTCATAAAATATCACAGCTATGCCGTTTGGGGCAGGTTGCAGCCCTTCTTGTGTCTCGTGCCCCCACCGCTATCTTCTCTTGGCGTAGCGACAAGTTCTGCTGGAGAGGGGGGGGGGGGGCTCGGCGGAGGCCTGCTGTGGCAGGTTTTAGTCCAATGTTGCCTAACTCTCATGCAAAGTTCTCATCCACCCTGGGTCCTTGTTCCGCGGTAAATCCTCCCCTCTGAATCGCAGAACCGAAAAGGTCTCACACCGAGAGCTCCTCCACAAAGAGATGTGTAGTGAAACCAGTCGATGCAAGTGGGAACCGCGTTCGTGTGAGCACGCCGTGGCACCAAGATGCCTCTGAGCTTGAGGTGGATGAAGTGTATATTAAATCTGAGCTCGAGATGAGAGGAAACAGCAGCGTGTCTTCTTATAGATTTAATCCCTGATTTGTATTCTGAACTGGTATCACAACTGGCTTCTGGCAATATAATTTTTTTGAACGGGTTGTTGCCTTTAAGTCTTACTGTCGAAGCAGAATTTCGCCATAAGTGATAACTCTTAAACCACACTATTTGTTTCTCCATCTCTCCGCTTGTCACTTCTGGATGTTCAACCAGGGATGTTCACCACGAACTTATAACGGCGGAGGAATCTTCATGGCACTGCTGCCAATCGTGATAGTTTTTTTTTCTTCTTTTCTTAAAGGGGAGGGCTGCAGGAAAAATGTATAAGAAAACGGCTCTCTGGCCAGTAAGGTGTAGTGGGAGTGGGGGGGCTGGGGGGGGGTCTTGTAACCATCGCAATGAATACTGAAAACGAGGCCTGTAGTCTGGTGCATTAGAGGGAATTCTTGCCTCCCCCTTCACTCTCTCTCCACTGCCGAGTCTGATACACAAAGAGGGCACTGTACAGCCTCTGTTTATAACTAAGCAGTCCCTGCACTGCAATTTAGGAGGCGTGCAGCTCAGGAAATTGCTGGCCTCTGCCGAGGCATGCTTTCACTGAGGGGAATGGTATTCATCAGCCAAGTAATTGGCAGGTTACTTTTTTAAATACCTTGTTAGTAATTACCTTATAAACAAAATAACACATCACTAAAACCCGAAGGTTGTTTGGAGCTGGCGCAACGAGCAGCGGAATTGATCATGTTGAACAATCGGTCGGCTTTTTTTTTTTTTTTTTATACGTGTGCGGCGTCGGCGGATTTTAAAAGGGGATCCATACTGGGTGGTGAGCTCGTTTGTGACAGCTTGTCATTTTTAATGCCGCGAGCTAATTGAGGAGTTTTGACAGTTTGTATATTTGGGAAGGCGAAACCGCTGTGCAGCCATAGGCAAATAGACAGCGTTCTTGTCATTTATTGGAGCAATCGGTGTCTGTATTTTTAGAGCAAACAACAAGATCTCCAGGATCTCCCTGGAGCAGCTCAGGCCTTTCCTCACCCTGGAAACACTCGACCTCAGCAACAACAACATTGTGGATGTAAAAGCCAACTCCTTCCCTGCTTTGCCGCTCAAAAACCTGTGAGTATTTGTGCCTGGACGCGCTTACAAACCTTGTTGTTGGCGCTCACTATCTTTACTGTCACCGTGCATATAAAAACGTCTTGCAGTTATTCCGCTGGTAATTGAGTTTCTCAACCGTGTCGCAGCATTCCAAACTTTACACGCTTTAATCTTTCTCTCTCAGGTACCTCAACAACAATCGCATCTCATCTCTGGAGACGGGTTGCTTCACCAACCTGTCTGGTAGCCTGCAGGTTCTCCGGCTCAACCGCAACCGCCTCTCGACCATCCCCGCGAAGATCTTCCAGCTGCCCAACCTCCAGCATCTGTAAGCCGCCTTCTTGCTTTATTTGCAAAGCTGTTTTCGTTTTTTTTTTTTTTTTTTTTTTTGCTTGCTCTGCGGCATTTTTCGCGCCAAGATACTAAATGCGCTTCTGTGTGTGTGTGTGTGTGTGTTTGTGTGCGTTTCAGGGAGCTGAGCAGGAACCGGGTCCGCAGGGTGGAGGGCTTGACGTTCCACGGCTTGCATGCGCTTCGCTCGCTGAAGATGCAGCGAAACGGCCTGAGCCGCCTGATGGACGGAGCCTTTTGGGGCCTCAGCAACATGGAAGTCCTGTAAGTAAAATTTTCCGACCGATCGGCGTGGAAGTCCGTCCTTCAGACGCGGGCGAAGGGAGGCTAACACCTGAATTTGTGTGTGGGCCCGCAGGCAGCTGGACTACAACAACTTGACGGAGGTGAGTAAGGGCTGGCTGTACGGCCTGCTGACTCTGCAGCAGCTCCACCTCGGCCACAACGCCATCAGCAGGATCCAACCTGACGCCTGGGAATTCTGCCAGAAACTCAGCGAGCTGTGAGTCCACCTTCTCCCCCTCCCACCCTTGTTATTCCCTCCTCACTTTCCATTCACACTCTGAACGGCTAACAGTTCCCTGTGCCGCCCGCCCCTCCTCTCTGGCTCCCCGCCCGCCGTTCCTTGCGCTGTAGCTCCTCCCGACGCCAAGACCCACATACGCACAAGCGACAAAGCAGCGTCTCTCTTATGGTCCCGCCAGTCTCTGCCAACATGAAAACACGGCCAAAAAAATTACACACCCCTTTGCCTCCTCTTTGCTCGGCTGCCACTTGAGCCAAAACACTGGCATCCGGAAGTTAAAGTCCTGTTTATGTGATTTATTTATTTATTTTGTTTTTTTTGTTTTTTGGGGGGGGAAATCTCGCTATCTATCTTGTGCGCTCGTGAGACACTTCATTACCCGCTGACGTCGATTAATTTCCCACCCGTCAAGCCGTTGTCACGAGTTGAATTTTTCCAGATTTGATTCCCTTTGTTGTGGTTGTTGTTTACAGCCGTGGTCACTTCAGTGTTTGTGCAACAACAACAACAACAAAAATGGGCTCCGGAATCAGAATTTCTTTTTTTTTTTCATCCTTTGTTTTTCTCTCACTCTTATCACATAAACCTGAGCGTAAACAAGCCGCCCATGAACATGCCCCGCCATCTGATTACTTTTCATCCGACTTTACTTTAAAAACAAGCCGCCTGAGAGGATTTTTGACATCATTTCTGTGCCGTTGCAAACTTTTATCTCCCCTCACGCATTCAGGAAAGTCATTTAAAAAAAAATAATAATAATCACGGACTATTTGTGAAGTTTAAAAGCGTAGAACACTGAATAAAGATGGCTGTATTTCGCATTACAGCTGTAACATTTTCTGGATTATCTTAAAGTTGTCGGGCAGGCGTATGCACGTGTTTTTTTTTTTAGAGTAACTACCCACCACAGAGGTTCCCAGAGAGTTACCAACTTTCAAGGTTTTTATTTATTTTTTTTTCTGTTTTCATTTGCAGTTCAAGAACGCTGAGGTTATGTAAGCCAGCACTTAGCTATTAGTATACCTACAGTATTTTTTTTGCACGATATAACAATAGCATCAACAACATGGAGGCCGTCATGATTGTTCCAGGTTTACTTTCGTCGGCTCGCGGCTGTCGTATTCACGGCTGTCGTTCGACACAGCTTTTAAGCCGCCGCCGTCCGACCGTTCCATATGTGAGCCGAGCTCTCCCACTCTGAGCTAAAAGGTTCCCCCGAAACATTCTCCGAATTATTCTGATGGTTATGAGTTCCTGCTGTAGAGCTGGAGAAATAAGGAACGCTGCCAGGCTTAAAGGGACAACTCAAAGCAGAGAATGGATGGAATATTTGTCAGCTTCGCTTTAGCCACCACCAAGTCATGCCATGTGCACACTGGCCCGGTGCCAAGCGTCGGGGGTCAGCTCGGGACATTTTTAATTGGAAGCACTAATGTCTTTGATTTGAATGTTGCTGGTCTGTAAAGGACGGAACGCCGCGTTCTGCCGTTCTAACGCCGCTGTCATCGCTTTGTGTGTCCCGCAGCAACCTCTCCTCCAACCACCTATCCAGGCTGGAGGAATCCAGCTTTGTGGGCCTCAGTCTGCTGGACGAGCTCCACGTCGGGAACAACCGCGTCAGCTTCATCGCGGATGGAGCTTTTCGTGGCCTCTCCAACCTGCAGACGCTGTGAGTTGCGCGGCATTCAGACAACTGAGCGGCTGTATTCTAGGTTTGACGTTGCCATGAGAGCACGGTGAAGCCGGACCGATATAGATATCATCTTATTTTCTATTAATGGGGATATTTGATAGTGTGAGTGGTGCACCAACTATGCGTCATTGAAACTATGACTGAAATCCAGCTCAAAACAAAGTTAATTGCTCAGAGCCACAAAGCCATAACGTGACCATTAGAAAAATGGAGTCAACACCAAACATCGCTGCATAGACAAAGCAGCTTTGGATTGTTTGTGGGAAGCTTCGGGGGGAGGTGCATTCTGCTTTCCGTGCCTCAGTTGCCGTAGCATCGAATGTGCACACAAGTTCTGAAAAGCTAGTCCCTCTGCATGCTGCCCGGCTGCCCTTTCCGCCCACTTTAAACCCACCTCCACCATCAATCCTCTGCCTGAGTGGAAATATCCTGCCTGATTTGTTTTGGGGATGTGAAATAGATTACTGTGTTGAGGTCTCTCCACACACATAAAAAAAAAACCCTCCAAGAGGCACAACCCCGACCTCAACACAACCCCCCACCTCTCCTTTTTCCCCTCCGCCGATCCACCCCCCTCCCACATCCACCCATCCCCCCCTTTTCCCACAGAGGGGCTCCTTTACATTTCCCTTGGTTGGGATTTTAACTGGAACCAAATGTGAGCTGTGCCGCGAAGGTCACGGTGGGGCAGGTGTGCAGCTAGGTGGACACGGATTGCTTCAGGGTTTCAAACTCGCCAGCCCATTTACACAAACACACACACACTCTCTCTCACACACACACACACACACGCACACACACTTCGGTCTCAAATCAGCCATAACCAGGCATGCCGGGGAGGAAAATAACTGTTTGAAAGCATTAGAGCAGCCGAGGGATCAAAGGATGCAATTTCTCAGGCAAATTCTTGGCTTTTACTGATATTCGTGTTCCGTAACTCCCTGTCTTAAGTTGTTTGGTGTATTTTTTTCCCCCCCAGTGAAGAGCAGGCAAAATGCGTTGACATTTTTTTTCCCCCAGTCGCGGCAATGTGTTTGATAGTGGTTAATCGTCTGGTTTTGGCATCTTTCCCCCGGAGTCAAAGCACAAAGGTCTCTCTTTCCAATGGAGCCAGTTTGACATGATGCTCAAAGATCACACGGGGTGGAGTTGATTGATGACAAGCAATTTTTTTTTCCAGGAAATAGATGTCAATTCACTGCAACCTTCTGAGTCTGAACATCAAGCCAAGGCTAGATATCTAGTTGCTATTGAAGTATTTTCTGTGAAATGCAGGAAATCACCAAAAAAAAAAGCAAATGTCGGAGACATCCCAAATTTGGGTTCAACAATGGCGTGGGATCTGTGACAAAATCATCTCCTACACCAACATACAGAAATTGCGCGGAGAGTATATTTACTGTCTGTAAAACATTCTATACTGCAGTGCTTCCTTGTAAAACTTTTTTTTTTTTTTTTGCCACGCAACACAGAAAAACCATCGCAGACCTTTAAAAAGTGCTGCAAAGGCCAGAAAGTAACTTCCTGTGAGGCACGGAGCCACTTTGAATATAATTTTAAAGTCTGAAATATTTTCCCCTTTCGCACAGAATGTAAAGCCACATGAAGTTTTATTAACATCGCAAGCGCAGTTGTTTTTTTGGGTGTGGATTTTTTTCTCTCTCTCTCTCTCTCTCTCTCTCTCTCTCTCTCTCTTTTTTTTTTTTTTTTTACAATGCGGTTTGTCTTTGTTTCTTCCAAAAAGGGATCTCCAAAATAATGAAATCTCCTGGACCATAGAGGACATGAACGGGCCCTTCTCTGCTCTGGACAAGCTGAAAAAACTGTGAGTTCTCGACCGAGCCGCCATCGCGGACGACTTCGAGGTGCGCGTCGGCACAGACTAAAGCTCAGCGAGGCTCGGGGGGGGTTTGACCGGAATGCCTGTTCCTTTTCCCCCAGATTCCTGCAGGGGAACCAGATCCGCTCCGTCACCAAGAAGTCCTTCTCCGGGCTGGACGCGCTGCAGCACCTGTGAGTCGGCCTCTCGCTCCGGCGATTGTTTCCAAAAGTCTGAGCTGTAAACCAAGCGGGGTGAATCACGCAGAGACACAGACGCCGTTTGTTAGAGTCGTGCACCCAAACTGTCTTCTCCCATTCCTCCACTTTGATGTGGAACGGAGGGGGGAAAAAAAAACCAAAAAAAAAAAACCCTCCTCCATCCAGTATCTTTACAAGTGTGCCAAACTATATCGATCACTAGAGCAATTCCAGGGGAATGTCTGTGTATGTGTCTGTCTGTGTGTGTTTGTGTGTGTGCGAGTGAGTGTAGAACAGCTGCATTTGATTCTAATTAGAGTTTTTTTTTTTTTTTTTTTTTATCCCAACCATTGCCAGAGCTCAAAGCGGCCCAGAGTTGGGCCTCTCTTGATTAACACTGCAAACTGCTGCCCAGAGTTTTATTGTTCTGGAATCCAGACCCCTTTCTTCTTTCGATTGAAGTCTTTGTAGCCTCCACTAAAATACGGCTGATGCTGGCAGAAAAAGCTGCCATCTTTCCTCCTTTCTCTCTAATTCCTTCTCCCTGGGAGGATCCTACCAGCCCTAATTAGTTGTTTTTTTTTTGTTTTTTCTCCACAGAGATCTGAGTAATAACGCAATCATGTCCATCCAAGCGAACGCCTTCTCTCAGATGAAGAACCTGCAAGAGCTGTAAGTGTGGCCATGATTCAGCACAGCCTCAGCCATGTTGCGCCACTCCCGACGGTCTGCGGGGAGGGTCGGCACTAAGTAATGTGTTCTTAAAATTTACAGCTCCACAGCTTCCCTTGTATAAATTTACTGCCTTTTACTGCGAGTAACGGTGTACTGAGTACCGCGAGTCTCATCAGCATTAAAGCATTATTGACTAATGCTCTGGGAAACATATTCTGTTTCTGCCAAATGTTAGATGAAAAAAAAAAACGTGCAGTTTTTAGCATAAAGACAAAACACAAGGGCGTGTAACCTGTTTCTATTTAGAGGTAAGAAAAAAAAAATGCCTAGAACATCCCTCAGTGTTAATAAATGCCCATGACATTACCAGCCACAGTCAAGAAATAGTACATCACCCGAACCCTGGAAATGAATCGTTAAACGCTCGTTGCTGCGTCATTAACTCGAAATGATGTCAACCGCATAGTTTACTGCTTCAAATTCTACCACCTTACATGGTCATCCACCACTCGGGAGACACTTGTTGCAAATGAATGAGATTGCGAAGGTTTTCGGTCTTCGTGTTTTAGTACAAAAAAAAAATAGTTGCATGTCAAGCCTGTACATTTTTTTTCTCCTCCATCTGCTTTCAAACTTTTTTCCTCCTTCAAAAAAAAAAAGCCCTTGGGTGGAAGTCCACTTTAAATTTTCTCAGTCTGTCTTTGGGTCGCTGGACGACCAATGCATAATCGATGCCTGCAATCTCTGCAAAACGTGTTGTTTTTGACACAACGTTCAAAAACCGCCCCTGCCCTCGCGGCCTGCGGAGAGAAAACGCAGCTCCGCTAAAAGACGTCATTCTCGCTGATACAGGAACGCGCGGGCCAAATCACAGATAATCAGCCATTCGCAGCGAGGGCCATCGCTTTTGGGAATGAAATGTTTGCGGTATCGCTCCCCCACACAGGCGTCTGAACACCTCCAGTCTGCTGTGCGACTGCCAGCTGAAGTGGCTTCCAGTCTGGGTGGCAGAACAAACCTTCCTGCCCTGCGTCAACGCCAGCTGCGCCCACCCACAGATGCTGAAGGGCAGGAGCGTGTTCGCCGTCGGCCCCGAGGAGTTTGTTTGTGGTGAGTGATGCATTCAAACGGTGTAACACCTTTACACACACACGCGCGCGCGCGCACGCACACACATTCCGCCATGTCTCAAAAACAGGCCCTTTATCCATGGCAAGTTTTCCATTTACAAACTGACCCAGATTGTCCAGCATTTTCCCCTGACTCCTGCACGAGCCAACGAGTCGCATGAAGGCGAGCGTATGGAAATTTACAAGTTCTCAACTTTCCCTGGTTACTGTCAGGGAGAACAAAAAAAAAAAAGAAAATAAGTCATTTCAGTTTTTCTGCTCTCGGTGGCCTCGGTCGTCCACAGTCTCGGATGAAACTGAGATGTAGACCTGAATGCAGTAATGTAGGTTTCTACGTGCCAGTTTGAGATTCCCCTCCTTCCTCCCTCAGATGACTTCCCAAAGCCTCAGATCACGGTGCAGCCGGAGACCCAGTCGGCCCTCAAGGGCACCAACGTGACATTCGTGTGCTCGGCAGCAAGCTCCAGCGACTCACCCATGACCTTCGCCTGGAAGAAGGACAACGAGGTGCTGAACGACGCCGAGATCCACAACCAGGCTCATTTACGGGTGCAAGGAGGGGCGGGAGGCGACACGGAGGTGACGGAGTACACAACCACTCTGCAGCTGCGCGATGTGCAGTTCTCCAGCGAGGGAAAGTACCAGTGTGTCATCTCCAACCACTTTGGATCGTCGTATTCCACGAAGGCCAGGCTCACGGTCAACAGTAAGTTCGGTAGAATCCAGTTGTTTTGCGATATTAGAAGTCTACAGCGATCCAAATTTAGGGATGTTATTTATAGTTCTGTCGGTCTGGGCTCATCAAATAATTCTCACTGTTGACCTCACGCGTTGACTGTTTTTTTTCCTCTCCTCCCCAGTGCTCCCTTCCTTCACCAAGACACCCATGGATCTGAGTATCCGCGCCGGAGCAACAGCCAGGCTGGAGTGCGCCGCCGTGGGCCACCCTTCTCCTCAGATCGCGTGGCAGAAGGACGGAGGCACCGACTTCCCGGCGGCCCGCGAGCGCCGCATGCACGTCATGCCGGAGGACGACGTGTTCTTCATCGTGGACGTCAAGACGGAGGACATCGGCGTCTACAGCTGCACGGCTCAGAACACAGCCGGGGCCATCTCTGCAAATGCTACACTCACCGTCCTAGGTGAGAGCTGAAGCAACCGTAGCGGAACGGCATGGCGACCCTCGGGGTTCGCGGTCCCGAAACGAATGACGACGAACGAGCTCCGATCATCGTCTATTCCACCAACACACCAGCTCTTTTTTTTTTAAATTTTCCAACCACCCCCTCGTTCCCTCCCAACAGAAACACCCTCCTTCCTGCGACCCCTCGTGGATCGCACCGTAGCCAAGGGTGAGACCGCGGTCCTGCAGTGCATCGCTGGCGGCAGCCCTCCCCCGAGGCTGAACTGGACCAAAGACGACAGCCCGTTGGTGGTGACCGAGCGCCACTTCTTCGCCGCCGCCAACCAGCTCCTCATCATCGTGGACGCTGCCGAGGCGGACGTCGGGAAGTACACCTGCGAGATGTCCAACGCCCTGGGCACAGAGAGGGGCAACATCCGGCTCGCCGTCATACCGAACCCCAACTGCGACTCCGGCGGGCAGGGCGGGATCGGCGTGGGCATGGTGGGCGGGGCGGGGTCCGACGACGACGGCTGGACGACAGTGGGCATCGTCATCATCGCGGTGGTGTGCTGCGTGGTCGGCACGTCGCTGGTTTGGGTCGTCATCATTTACCACACCCGGAGACGCAACGAGGACTGCAGCGTCACCAACACGGGTGAGTTGGGAGAAGCACCGGCAGTCCCACCCGTGCTCGCCACGCGCAGGCAGTTCCGGGCTTTTGAAAAGTGTGTGACGCAACTCCACGCCCTTGCTCCGCAGATGAGACCAACCTGCCCGCCGACATTCCCAGCTACCTGTCCTCTCAGGGCACGCTTGCGGATCGGCAGGACGGCTACATCCCGTCTGAGAGCGGCAGCAGCCATCAGTACATGACCTCGTCGATTAGCGGGTTCTACCTGCAGCCGAAAGACATGAATGGTAAAAAAAATAAAAAATAAAAAAAATAAAAAACACCAGTTGTCTTCAAAGCAATTCCAGGTCTTTCTGACATGATGCTCCTCCTTTACCCGCGCAGGTCTTTGTCAGCTAGATACAGGAAGTGAAACGGACATGGAGGCGGCCATCGATCCTCTGCTCTGCCATTACCAAGGCCCAATCAGCTCCCTGCTTCGCCGAGACAACATGTATCCCGCCGAGCCGTCAGAAGCGTACAGAGGTTTGTGCGGCTCGCTTAGGGAACGTCGGTGAATTTTTCAATCAAACGGAAAAAAATGTTCTTTTGATGGTTATTTTACAACACGACGCGCTTTCCGACTGCAGGAGCCTTCCCATAGCTTTGAGAATCAGAGAGGGAATAGCCACTCGGCTGTTTTTAGAATAACATATTAAGGAAACTGCAGTTCACACTTGAGGGCAGGGACTTTATTAGCAGGGAAGGGAAACTACCAGCGATGCGGCGTGCTGTTGGTTCGCTGGTGACAGACATCTGATTCCCATCCGCGTCATGCATAGCAAAGACGAAGCTCTGATGACGGCTCTCATTGTTCTACACACTGCATACACGTGCAGAGATTAAAGCTCATGTCACCTCAGCGTTCCAGGTGCTGTGAATTCAAACAAAAAAAAACCTTGACAGAACGTTTTCCTCAAAAAAAAGGTCTCAACTTCAACCGTGGCTGATCAAGAAGTTTACTTTAAGTCAATGATGTTTGGGATTTATCGGCCCTCTATTTCCTCAAAGAACTGATCATTTTTCTTTTTTCTTTTTGCCTCCAGGATGTTCCGTCGACCAAAGGCCCGTCTGCATCGACTCCTACAGCAGCAGCTTGACCAGATCAAAAAGGAGGGACTACCTGCTCTCCGAGCCCTTTGACCTCTGCCCCTCAACTGTGCTGATGCAGCTTCCCAACGCGAGTCTCCACCACGGCCCCTCCTACCAGCCGAGCGGCCACCACGCGTCCACGGAGGACGGAGATGCATCCCGCGAGTGCCCCCCGCCCTGCAACACCTTCATGGGTGAGTCCCGGCCCACTGAAACGCTCCACGCGTTCTCCAATCTTGCCCGCGCTCTGATCTGACCGGATCACCTCCCTCTCCCCAGGAACATTCGGGAAATCTCCCTGGAGGCCTCAGCAGGACCTCTGCCCAGGATTTGGCCCGCCGTCGGCGGCGCAAAGCGGGATAACCCTCCACGAGAACCCTTACACCGCTCCGGACGCGGATTTGGAGCACAAGGAGAACAGTTGCAACGAGGACTGGGCGTCGGAGCAGAGCAACGGCGTCTACGAGCAGCCATTCAGCAGCAGCAGCAGGACGGACCCCGTCTCGCAGGGCAGGGCGAGCATTTAGCCGTGACTGAGCTCGCTCCTGGTTTTCATGAAGAGGACGACCAAAAATGGGGGAAAAAATAAATAAATAAATAAATTCTACCTCACTGAATGGACACTTTTTCAATAAAGGACTCCTCAAATGTGCAACAAGTGAATGTAAAGGACAGTTTGATGTTCAAGGAGCATATATATGGATAAATAGTAGCTGTTCATTATGGATACAGCTTCAGTTAAATAATATAGATGAATATAAACTTTTTTTTATATATAAATTTTATTCTATTTTGTAAATTGTATATAAACAGATTACATTATTTTTGCTTACCTTCTTTCATGTATTTTGCAGCCCTGCCAATCCAATTATTCCAGCCTAAGGTTTTTTGGTTTTTGTTGTTTTCTGTTTTGTTTTTTTGCTTGGAATGAAGCAGTGTTTTGCACATATGTAAACAAAATAAAAACACCCTAATGTGTGCTGCTATGTTCACCCGAGAGTCTTCACTGATGCCAGTGTCTCGTATCATGCATGAGATGCACCGAATGTCGAGACGGCGACGGCGTCAAAGACTTGGGTCTACGTGGCAGAACCTCAGACCGGTCCGTCGATCAGCCAGAACCCCCCGCCCCCAGCGAGCAACAAGGAGCTTCAACTGTTCCCCATCGCAGTCTGGTCCCATCTGGCGACGGGCAGCGGGCCGGCGTGAACGTTCACGGAGCCCTGAAATGAGAGCGCCGCACTATGGGACGTGTAATACTTTGATATATATATATATAAATCGGTAAACGAATAGCCTGAGAACCGTATGATGGGAACAGCATTTTGACGGAACTCTTGCTGCCTTCTTTTATGGAAGTTAAATGTTTCGCACCAAGCGGTTGTACTCCTGCTTGTACTCAGACCACGTAACCACCACAGTTACTAACGTCTCTTGCCAGCCCCGAAAGGAAGCAATTTTTGACACAACATACAAGCGCGTTGTTCATGCACCACTGTGGTTGTGATTGATATTTGTTTCTTCTATTTCTCTTTTGAGTTGACTTAACAGGGGCGGCGGCGCAAAGCTTCGCGTAGCTGTTCCAGATTAGCTGTAACCCAGTTTCATCTGTAGTCCGTGGGCAGGAGGCAAAGATGATGAATAACTTCGCAGCTACAGCTAAGCCTGCTACTACTAATTCCACGTCCGTTTTTTTTTTTGTTTGTTTTTTTTTGTGTTTTTCAAGACTATTTTCATCCATGCTCACCCGCCGCCCGCTGTGATCTCACCGCGCCGGAGGAGCTCACTGATGAATCCCAGATACGCCGCAGGACAAATATCTGGCACCGCTGCCATGAGGAAACAAGTGACCACTTTTGGAAACGGGGCTCATGTGCAAACGCGCGTGTCAGCAAACAACAGGGCCGACAAGGCTTTCCACCCGCGTGGTCTAATCTATCCCCGTCTAATATGAGCACAAGCGACTTGGATCGTTTCCCGGGGAGATCTTCTTCTTTTTTTTTTTTTTCTTTTTTTTTTTTAAACAAGTTTCCAGCGTCGCATTTTAACGCCTGATTTCGTGACAAAAAACCATTGCTGGGAGTCGGGTCGCACTCATGGGGGCCTGGTGAATGACGGTGCCGTGTAGACACAGCAAGCGGGCCGAAGATTCCCAATGCAAGATAGCAAATCACATCGTGTAAAGACGTGGAAGATCCCCACCTGATTTAATTTAATTTAGCAGGGGCCCAATTACAGACACTTCCTGCTTCTACTTTATTAGTTTTTCTTGCGATTACTCCTACGGCCGGTGCTATAAATCACACATCCTGCCATTACCGCTAATACAACTGCTGCAACCACGATCATTAATAATGATTTAATGCGAGCAGTTGGCGCGGCGCTCCAAATTGTATGTAATCTGTATAAACCCACAAATTAGAGCACTGGCACAATATTTGCCCAAACCCTCCGTGTTTGGCGGATGATTCATCCCCACGGCTCCTTCCCACCCTCACCCCGGGCCTGTCTCACCCGGCGGTTTGTTGTTTCAGGGCCTCTCTTCTCGGGCATGCGGGGAGGGGGAGAAGGTGTAGTCGCTCGCTGTTGGAACTTGCACTCGGAGAGCCGCTCCCGCAGCTCCCCCCGCTGCTACAGTGGAACTATGTTTACGGAATGGCAGATTGATGATGGTGGTGCCAGCAGTTTAAAGGAGATCCTATCGGGTCCCCATGCTCGGAGGTTGTTGTCCCGGCCCCGAAAAGAACTGGAGCGCGCGGTGGTTAAAAACGGACTCCTTTTTTTTTTTTTTTTGTTCTCATCGCGCGGCCCTCCGGCCTGTGTTTGGATTCCCGCTCTCGCACAGTTTATGCGTGGAAATGTGAGATTTGCTTTCATAGCATGTCTTATTTACTGTAACTCCCATCCTCCGGGCTGACTAATGTTCAGGCACACCTGGCTGTTGGCTACGCCGCGCTGGTTTGTGTGCCTTTACCCCACTGTAAAGGAATGAGGGGGTTTTGTTGGAAGTCTTGCCAGTGCTTTGAGGAAGCTGCGATTAAGACAAGATGGTGAAGCCACACACATCCAAACACCTGGGAAACATCTGCTGGAGTTGCTGCCGAGGGAAACGTTCAGGGACCGGTCCACTCCTGGTTTCTTCTGACTTTATCTCGTGATTTGTGTCGGGTTTGAGCAGAAAACCGTGTCTAAATAATGCCAGGTTGCCTACGTGGGTTTAAGAATGTCGAGTGTAGGTGGATTTGTGAACTCCTGACTGTGCAATTGAGAATTAATTCGGTTTGGCGTGTCTTTCTTAAGTATTTGCAAACATCCCGCGTGTCCACAAGTGGCGAGGCGCCTAAAAGCCTTGTCTCATGCAGCATGCCGTAGAATTTAAGCGATTACTGACCACTAGCTTCTCTTTACCTCCACCCATGTCTGTTGGTTTGTTTGCCAGCAGGACCGTCCAAAAAGTTATGAACAGATGAACTTCAGCCTGAGGAACGTCAGTGTAGATTCTGGGAAATATATGTATGGTATGGATATACTAGGTATGGATATGGATGATGACGCCATTGAAAATGCATACACATCAGGATTTTAACCCCCCCCCCACCGCCCAATCAATGCAGCTACAGGTGCTTATTAAATTTGTCTGTCCAAGATGTGGTTTAGTTGAGTTAGTATGAGACATGCAGGTTATTTTCACCACGTTATGAGCCGTTCGGGAAGCTCAGGGACGCATTGGGCGGCGTCCGCGACTGGTTTGCACAACCCCGTTTAAAATCCAGCGACCATTGAAAAACCACAATGAATACAGCGTGCAAAGAGTTAAAATCTTAAAGGTTTTGACAGAAAAGAAGGCGGACGTTTGCACTCGCCGCTTCTTAGTTTTTTTTTGAATGCACCAGCACATTATGTTCCGACACTTTTTCATCTCGTCAACAGGAAGTCACAGTCAGCTAGCATGTCTTAGCTTTGAGCTGATAAAGCCTGTAAACCCAGTAATTATCATATCACAACTTTGTTACAGGAAAAAAAAAAAAAAAAATCCAAGCAGACACTTTCTAAGCATGGAAAAATCTGTTGTTGGGACGCATTAATGAAGGAGATTGAGTTTACCAGGCGGATTGTTTAGCTAGCCAGGCTAACTGCTCCCGCTATCCTTCATGCTAAGTGAAACAAAACCAGCTCTTTTTTGGCTGTATATTTACCACGACAGCAAGATCAATCTTACACATTCTCGTGCAACACTCAGCAAGAAAAGGAATAAGCGTCTTGTCAAACTATTCCTTTAATTGCGAGAGCAGGCGGAGAGCCCAGTTTCTACACTCCACTAATACGAACCAGAACGCAAACACTGCTTCACGTCATGTTGGTTTCTGAGAACGGGCGGCAGCTATCGGCCTCCCTCAGCTAGAGACCCGCGATCGCTCTTCGTGCAGTCATAAACATGCCGAGGTGCGTGGCTGCTCCGCTGCTGCTTCCAATGGAAATAACGTCGGATATGTGTTGCTGAAATAGAAGTAGGTCAGATGTTTGTTTTTTTTGTTTTTTTTTATGAAATGACACCTGGATTGCTTCGGAAAAACTCAAGATTGACGATTATCAGCATTTTTCTCTGGAAAAAAAAAATCATTCCCACAGCCACGATGACCTGTGGGAAGAAAGCTTTTTTTTCTAGAGATGTTCAGCTGCTCTTGTGGATTCAGTCCCTCCTCTCCACAACACACGCATGATCCCCTTTCTTGCCGGTAAGGTTTTGCACTTCACTAAACTATGCATGTTACAATTAAGTGGGTGAAACCCCCGCCCCAAAAACAAAACAAGAAAACAACAACTTGTGGCCTAAAAAAGCGACATATTTCCTCTTTAAAAAAAAAAAAAAAGATGTTGCGGCTCCAGGAGCGTCCTGTCGAGCCCGCAGCCGACAACAACCGTTTGTGTTTTTGCAGCGACGGGGGCGAAAGAAAACACCGGCCACATTGCGGAATAATTTCCCCTAACCCTTTGATTCCACGTCCAGAGAAGCGAGACAGGAAGTTGACCCATTCCTCGAGACCACCAATGACTGGCGGCTGACCGACGGGAGTCCGCCTCCACCGGGTGTGCGACCGGCGACTCGCGTCTGAGTTCTGAGCTCCCAGTGTTAGCGTCAGCTGTCAGTCGCCGGTGCGGGGGCCAGCTCCTCAGGCCATCTGCCCGCGCACCAGACACAGCCAAGACAATGGCTCTAGCACGCCACACGGCCTTATCGCGTTGCCAGACACTCCTCCAGCTTTGTTGCTAATTTGCCGTCATTATTGCCAGATGCGGTGACATGCAGACAGATGTTTATTATATTAAAGAGCTACGGGCAGCTTGCAGGAATGATTGTTCCTCTGTTATGAAGCTCAGGAAATCTGCTGGAGGAAGGGGTGGGGGGTGGGCTTTTACGGCCACTGACTTTGTTTCAACATTGGAGAATTCTTACGATACAGATTTAAAAAAGAAAAAAAAAGGTGACTCCAGCTTTGTGATGTCGCGCTCACTCACTTTGGGTCAGATTTCCAAACCGATGCGGCGGGATTTCGCGTCGCGTCGCGCCGCTTCGTGGTTTGCGCTCATGCTGCGAGAAGGTTTGGGTGAACGTGACGACAGCATTTTGATGATCTCCGAGCCTGGCGGGCATCTTTTGATCGTAAAAAATAACATTAACAGAAAAAATAACACACAAAAAAAAAAGAAACACGAGCCGGGATCAGCGCGAGCTCGGAAACGCTGAGGAGTCCCGTCGTCATGTTGCGTAGTCACGCGAGTTGTCATGAGCGTGAATCCTCGCCTGGACTCCATAACACCCCATCAGACCATCTCTTTTCAGCCATCCAGGCATGACTCCTTGTATGATTAAAAGCACACACACACACACACACACACACACACACACACACACACACACACACACACACACACACAGGGGCCTTGCATCTTGCAGATGTTGCCATAAATCACCAGTTGGCCCTGCCTCTGCAACTGGCTGCCTGACAAATGTTCCACAATAACTGCAGCCCCCACCCCACCCTTCCAGTAAAAGAGAGAGAAAAAAGAAAAAAAAAAAAAAAGGGGGTTAGAATAGAAAGGAAGGGGGGGAAAAAATGCTGGAATTTCTACCCGGCTGCTTGTAACTCTTTCAAAACTATTGTAAAGTCTCAGCCATGTCAGCACAGGTGGAAACCTGAGGGGTCATAAAACCGGCGAGAGGAGAGAAAAAGGAAAAAAGAAGGAAAAAAAAAAAAAAAAGGCCCTGCCCACCCCTCGCTTTCTCTCTCCCAACAATGTCTTAAACTCCCCGCTGTCTCCACCAATTCTCCACTGTGACTAATTCCACACAAATCTCGAGAGCTAAATCAGTCAGGCGGCCGGCGTGTCTGTGGACGGCAGTAACCCACAACCCCCCATCTCCACACCCCCCTTCCACCCCCCCACACACACGCCTGTAAAAGATAGCGGCCAGGACCAATCTGCGAAATCAGTCTGAGACGTTCAGGAGAGTCCGTAGGCACTTCCACAGCTCCAGTCCTCACCCTCGTCCTGCTACTTTAGCTCTCAGCTCGGC
>CAAKHG010045372.1:0-15645 GCA_901007715.1 Dactylopterus volitans
CATGAGGCGCCGCGGCTTCTTCGTCCCGCCGGAGCTCGGGAGTTCGCACCAGCAGCGGTGTAACGCCACTGACGTCCCCGCAGGAAGCATCTTACTCATCCTGTTTGTGTTTTATCACTTAGCTATTTATCAAATGCTGCATTTTTTTTTTTTTTTACAATAAACGATATGATGCTGACACAGTTTCTCCTTGTGAAATTAGCAGCTACAACATCTCTCGTGATGGCTGATGTGAGGATCATGCGGATCACCTATGATATTAGGTCCTTACCTTTTATTCTTTATTCATTCTATTGTGTTGATAAACAATTTTGTGAATTTCACTATCGGGTGAACTGTCATGGCTGTTGTAAATGCAGCTGCTGTAAAGTCTATTTGTGTCCAGGTGATGCTTTTCACTTGTTTCGCGCTTCAGAGTGAAGACACGTACAGCAGTTCTACAGGTCTAATATTTGATGACTATCTTGAATAATGGATCCATTATTTTCATACTAACTGGGATCATGATGACAAACATTGGACAGGAGCCGGAGGAGCAACCACTCTGACCATCATTTCATTTCGCTGCTGCTCTTCTCTTAAATTGTAATATTGGTAATGAATCATATTTTTTCCACTGGGACATTCATATTTGTATCGACCGACATTCAACAGCACGCTGACATGACACAAGATCAAGATGCGTGTTTTTTTTTTTTTTTTTTTTTTTTTGTAATCCATCTTGAGAACATTGTGCTTTCACTACGGCAGGCTTGCGTCGTCCTTTCCGAAGTCCTTAAGAATTCTCCTTTGCGTCCTCCCTTGACCCCAAGGTGTTTTCCGATGAGGTTCAGGAAAAGTAGCGAGGAAAAGGAGCTTGGAGGGAAGATCCGGGTGCGCAACCGGATTGTGTGCGTCACAAACCTGGCCAATAAATAAGTCATTTTTGTCATATCAGTTGTTTCACGACAAAGCCGTCACCTCAAGACACAATGATATAATCCAAAAGAACCAAAAGTGTAATTTTTCCCAGAATTTTTGATCACATCCTAAATGAAGAAGACCTGCTGCACTGTGGACTATAGGATTGATTGAAATAACACCTCTAAAGCTTGGATACGGTTTTCAGTCTCATTTCTGTCATCGCCGCTGCAGCAAAATGGGTTTGCCATATAAAACCTGCCCTGAATGTCGCCTGCAACTCTAAGAGACTGAAAGAGCCATGCTTCTATGTATAAATCCATATGATTAGAGATGCTACGCTGTATTGATGTTTTACCCTCTGTGTGTGTGTGTGTGTGTGTGTGTGTGTGTGTGTGTGTGTGTGTGTGCGTGTGTGTGAGGATGTTCCAATCTGGTTGAAATTAACTTAATATTGTCTCATTTATCCATTTCCGATGACGGCCATCTTAAACTCAGGCTGGACCAGCGTTGGGTGAAGCACTCAGGAGTCGGTGGTGTAAACTTGTCCGATTTGTGCGAATCTAAACAAGTCAACAACAATTTTTTATTGTTATTTAGGTTATGCATAAAAACGCAAAGCATGGTTCGCACCCTGAAGACTCTCCACCACTGCACATTCTTCTTCGCACTGTACCGCTCCGGCAGTAACTTTTTGTTATTAAGACTGCGGTTACACTGTAAATAAATAATTCGGGCCAACACTGAGCTCACTGATATATAACGCCAACTGTTTACATCCTCCAACCTGCACTTTATCATTCTTTTATTCTTACTTTCCACCTGCTTTGCACAGTTTTCAAAGCTATCCGGCAACAATTTTGCCCCTCTCCTGGATATAGCCGCGCGTACATTGCTTTATTGTTTTTTTTATTGCTTTCTTATGTCGCACTGCTTGATTTCATGCATGCCGCTCGACCAGGCCTTTCAGTTGCGCCCCTTGAATTGAATTGAGTTGAATAAGTAACCTTGCCCGCCTGCAGAGGACTTGGTAATGCTTTTGTTTTTAGACAGTCGGTAAGACAGGAAAAAGGAAAAAAAAAAAAAAAAAAAGCCGCCGTCCGACTGCATCCCGGGTAAATTTTTTTGCTATTTTCTGACATTTTCTAGCGAAGTGATCATCGCAGCTGAGCGCGCGAGGCACCTGTCAGTCGAGCAGACCGCCCCCCTCAACCCACCCCGCCCCCGAACGCACCGCTCTGCCTTCACACTCCGGCCATCGGAAACATTTGCCATTCAGAGCCGTCTGCAAAGAGAACCGTTGACTTTGTGTTTTGCAGCTAGAAGTTGGACGTTTTCCATTTCACTTCAAAGTGTCTTTTTTTTTTTTTTTTTTTTTTTTTTGCTTCCCCCAAGCGTCTCGCGCCCATCAGGGAATCGCATCTTAAGCCACATGGACGTTTTGTTTTGTTTTTTTTTTCTGTTCATCCGCAAATGTTTCTTGCTCAAGTGCTCAGGTGTTCTTCTTCGTGCTGTCACGACAGCTGAGAAACTGGATGTTTGATTTTAAGACGCTCCTGAAAGTCTTTTCAACTCATTTCGCTTGTTTTTTTGCATCCAGCTGGAGTGCAGATTCTTGCTGCAGCCAAAGGTTTACATGCTTTCATGCAGGGGGAGCTTTTTTTTTTTTTTTTTCCTCTTCTCTGCACCTCTGCAGTGAGGCCCTTTTGCCGTTAATTGTGTTCCCCAAAAAAAAAAAAAATCAAATCTGAACGGCAGTAGCAGCAGGAGCCAAAAAAATAAATAAATAAATAAAACAACAAAAACAAAAAAAAACAAAAAACAATTCAAAGCTGTTGTGACATGTCTTGTGTTTTCGTCCACAATCGGCTTTTCAGTGGTCGAAAATGTCACTGTCTTCATTTCAGGTGTTCTGCCTGTCACTTTTTTTTTTTTTTTTTTTTTTAAATGATTAACTAAAAAAAAGTATTCTTCTTGCAAAAATCAAAATCTCAGATTGTTTTTTTTTTTGCATCTGAGACGCTCTGACATTCAAAAGTAAATGGCATGAAGATAAAAGCTAATACTTTATTTTTTTCTCGGTCTGCAACACCGCATCTGCGGTGAGTGTGATCTCGTGCGCAGATCGCAGCCCGTGGCATCAAAACATGCCGAGCTCATTGTTGAGACTGACTGATATTCTGATTATCCCCGGACGGAACCGCGCAAGTCCGCTGGCACTTGAGGAACCGCAACACAAAACCCATTATTTCAGGCCTCTTGTTTGAAAGCGCTAATTTCATGGTGTGACCTATTTTCCAATTTTGCTCTTGCATTCATTGTTCCGTGAGGTAATTGTGGGGCACCGGTGTCTTCGGTATTGGATAACTGCTGTCCTGCGTTCAAGATGTCAGTGTATTGATGGGCTGGGTGTGTGTGTGTGCGCGCATGTGTGTGTGTGTGTGTGTGCGTGTGGAGCAGCCTGCAGGGAAGGCCCATGCTGCGGATATCTGTCACTCCGCTATTCCAAAGAGTTTATCACAGAGGGAACATTTTCTGCTTCACCGGTTATTCGAATTGAGATTCTTTCTGTACGTCTGCGCGACACAGATTCATTCTGCGGGACGAAATTGGCAGCGTTACTATGCAACTCCACACTGTGGAGATAAGATGCTAAAGACCAGAATGTGCCGCAGAAATGGCGCATTATTTCAAATCAATCTCACGCCGGCCCCGGGGGCGTGAAGGAGTGGACGGGGGCTTTGGCGCACGTGCGCGAGGCGGAGGCGTCTCTCAGAGTACGTCGGAGTGAATTTGGAACTTTTTTTTTTTTTTTTTTAAAGGTTGAGCTGAAGTTATTACCTCCAGTTAAGGTTAATTTTCACCTCCAGGCGTGTCACTTCTGTGGCGGAATACTCCGGTTCAGTTCTCTCACGGCAGGCATTGATGTCAAAGCCCTGGAACAGCAGATGGCAGGAGACGCCTCGAGTAAAAGTCCCTCAAAGGCATCTGTTAATTGCTTTTGAAGACAGACACGAGTTGCTTCTGCATGCAGCCGCCGTATCTGAGTGTTGCATCTTCCTGAGCTTGATTTTATTATCATATCAGACGTACTTTCTAATCATCATCTAACTTTTATAAGTGGAGCTTTGCAGCGTCGCTTCAAGGGTAAATCGAAGTTTTCTTTTTTTGTTTTGGTTTTTTTTTCGTCTGGCTGTAGCACGACAGGTCCCACATATGATACCATTTGAGTGCTGCGTTAACACTGACGGCCAAAACTGAAGAGGAGTCAGACTTTTTTCACTAAAAAAAACAAACAAACAAAAAAAAAACGCTATGACATATTTCAAAATCTTCAACTCTAACGTGTCCTCCCCTCAAACTCAAATCAGATTGCTGTTTTACATGCGAACAACTGCCACGTATCTGTTTCATTATCCCTCTATAATGCAGCGTGTGTGTGTGTGTGGGTGTGTGTGTGTGTGTGTGCGTGTGTGTGTCGGCGTACTTGTCAGACAATCAGAGGTCTGCGTCTCTCACCTTCAAACACATTCAAAACAATCTTTGAAGTGATCTTTCATATTCTTCGCAGTTCAAGAAATTCCAGAAATGTCTTCAAAAAAAAGCGTCGCCCCCCTCCTCCCCCGGCGTCGCCACGCAAATGCGCCGGCGCGGGCCGGACGCCGGGGAGCCGGTGCCAACTCATGACGAAATGTCAAAACCTGATGTCTGTCAATGCCGCGCTGACCCTTCCTCCTTCCCGATTTCAGCCAAATAACATAAAAGAAATATCAGACGGCACCCTGACATTCGTATAACTAGCTTTTTATTTCCCACCGCTGTTTAAATTCATCGCCCGCCACATATTGATTTGGCCTCTGTATGCACCGGCCGGCACCGCGCTAATTCCTGGGGTAACATATTCAGCCACTGCCCTTTTTAAAAGCCCAAAGTTTCCTGACCAACTTCACCTTAATAACCAATCAGCCCCAGAGTCCGGTGTTGTGTTGTTGCCTGGAATTTATTTGTCCTCCCATAAATTATTCAGTATTTTGCATCGACTAACTGCCATACCTTTAAGGTTGCAGATCCCAGACCTTGGTACACCTTGCATGTTAATATGGCCGGACTCACAAGGTGAAAGACAAGCCCAGATTGACCAAGGCTTTAGTTTACTGTTGTCTGATAAGTTTTTTTTTTGTTGTTGTTTTTTTTTAGATTTTGACTTTTGTTCACGCGACATCTATTGCTCGTCTGAACGTACCCTGCGCGCTGCTTTTGTTGCCGCTGACTTCTTCCTCATTCGAACAGACGGCCTGAGGACAGAGGACGTCGCCCGCTGTATGGATCGCAAAAGCCCGCTGAGGCGACGTGATCCGTGATTTCCGGGGGGCCGGGCGAATGAAATTTGCGAGTTATCTCGCGAGGCCGAAGTTTTGCCACCTTTTGTCACTTGCTCTTTGCCAGGAGGGCAGGATATTAAATCCGCTGCCTCGCATGCCAGGTCGCCTGAGCCTGTTGCTATCCGAGCGGCTCGGCAACAGCTTGTGGGGCAGAACGTCAGATTATTGTGCGGCGGAAGGCTCCTTTGTTGTCGGGCCAGCATAGCACATCATGGCCCGTCACCATCGGGGTGTCAATGCACATCCGCGGTCCATCTGTCTATAGACATTCACTGTGAAAGCACATAACATCCCCTCTGACACTGCAATTACAAGCGTCTGGCAGAGGCACGGCAGCCTGTAGCAGACACGCAGAGAGATCACGGCGAGGCATATTGCTCGATTCTCGCTGCAGGTCGGGCGATGAAGTCGAAGTGCTCCGCTGTTGTTGTTGTTTTTTTTTTCTTTTCTTTTCTTTTTTTTTTGTTCACCAGATACTTTTTCATCCAGCTTTTGTCGAATCTACAAAGAGACACTGGTCAGCCAGGGAATCCAAGGGAAAATATGCCGTGCGGGATGATTACACACAACAAATTACACTTGAAAGCACTTGCAATATGGCCACTGTTGTGTCTGAGCCTCATGATGGTTGATAATTCTCGTGTTGAAAGCAGCCATGTGTCAGGCTGAAATTCGCTGAATGGGGATGCCACACTGCGATGTTTCCTCTCGCGGTTCTCAGGCGACGCGAGGGCTTACAGATCAGCGGACACTAAACGCTTTGTGCGAGTATTCTAGCTGAGAACTGTCATGGTCGCTCTTGAAAAACTGACCGAAAAGCCCCCAGGTCATGGAAACAGGACGGTGGGAGTGGGAGGGCGGGAATGAATAGTTAGAAGATAAAGAATGCGGAAAATGGGGGGGGGGAAGCTGTGTAAAGGTCAGATTCTGTGTTCATGTAAAGACCCTCCGTCGGTTTATCTGCGTTTCTTAAGCAATTTGAGTGGTAATGAGCGAGCACTTTTTTCGAGAAAATGGTGTGATCGCATTGCTTGACCTAACGAAGTATTGCCTCGCCTCTCTCGCGTCTTACCACAGCTGCCTTGCGAAAGAACCGAGTCATATTTCGATTTGCCTAGCGGTGTTGACAACTTTCGTAAAAATGGGCGGTAAAGTCCACAGCTTTGACTTTCACCGGCAGGGACTCGACTTTGGAGAATCTTTAACGAGAAAGAAACTAGTGGGTGTAAAAAAGTCTGTCACTCAGCTATTAGAAAAAAAAGAAGTTCAACCTGTCTATTGATTGGTCATCAAAAAGCATTCTCGTGGAAAAAGTAGAGGTCTGAGGCAAGAGCGTGCAAAACCTTCCGGTTTTCTTTGTCTGAGGCAATATTTATGTGTTTTAGGTGAAATTCAGCTGGCAGACGCGTTTGGCAAAATCTTTCATTTGTGCTGGTCTCATCAAAAGAGACAAATGGCGAAAGGAATATGTGCAAGAATGCAGAAAATTACAAAAAACGGTTGAATTGTAACATTTTAAACGCCAGTGTATTGTAATTTCGAACATGTCCCGGCAATCCTGTTGGATATACTAATGAACAGTCCTGGTTCTATGTATTTCATTTTATGCATCAAGCTTTCGGCAAAAAAGAAAACTTAACTTCTCCTGAACGACACCAAACTTGGCCGAACGTTCCAGTTTCATTAAAAATGTGAGGGTTTTGTTTTTTTTGTTTTTTTTGGTGAGCTATCATGCTGAATCACAAGAGGCCCAAAATCATGCAATCAAAATTCCAAACTTTTTCCAGTGGCCGTAAAAAAAAATAAAATAAAATAAAAAAAAATGCAGGAACATCTTTGCAAACAGCAACCGCAGAAGAAGAGTAAAAACAAAACAAAAAGAAAAACCGCATAACACAAGAAGCAAAGGAGTAACCGCGGTGAGTTCAGGAGCGAGAAGACCTGCGTGCTGCTTTTAAATCAGCTGCGCGGGGAAAACTTTGCGCTCCCGGCGGACGACGGCAGCGACGTGCCGCGGACAGCGAAACATGTTGAACGTGCTAGCGCAATATCGGAAGCCGTCACCCGGGTTCCCACTCAGCTGAAGGGAAAAAAGAAAAAAGTCCAACAACTCATCCAAGCTGTTTTTAAGAATCCCCCCGCATGTGAAAGCAGACAGGACCAAAAGACCTCACCAAGGTTCTCGGCATTTAGATTTATGCGGCTATGAGCCCGCGTGCAGGCCGAGGACTCCGCTGCAAGCGTGAATTCGAGGCGCTGGAGCCTCACAACAACGTCTCATCCTTTTCATCGGTGGCTCCTGCCATTTGCAAACTAGCGGCGATTGAGTTACGTGAGCGCACGCTGAGCCTTGAATGGTTAAATATATCCTACTGTAAATGGAACAAAAGGAACCCACACTAATGCACACATTTTCTTCTTCTTCTTCTTTTTTTTTTTAATCCATCTATTCATTTGGTACTTTTGGAGCATGGGAGATGCTTTTCAGTTTAGTGTCTGAATGTGCCTTTTAAAAATATGACTTATGTGAGAGTGTTTTTTTTTTTTTTTTAACAACCACAGGCTGTTCCAACTATCTCAGGCAGCTCCTGTCGACACGAGGTGGAACAAACTGTAACTTGCACAACTGTTTGAAATAAACTGAACCTAAAATGATGCGTTTTGTTATGATTTTTTATTTTTTTGGCCGCTGTCGTACCGAATCGTTCACAACCGTGACCCCTAAACGCAGGCACATAAAGAATTATGACCTCTGTGTGCCGTTACGCCCATATTACCAAGCGCTCGCATACTCGATCAGAAACTGGTTCATAATCCCCAGTGTTGTCACATATAAGACTTCAAATCATTATGACAAAATATCTGTGTAAAATTCAGTTAATGTTGCGATTTTGACCTGATGTTAGCTGCAGGATTAAAAAACAAAACAAACAAACAAACAAACCAAAAAAAATGATTCGACATACCTTATTGCAAAATATTCATTTGAACTTTTTTCCAATTCGGCTACTGTTAATTTTCGCCCGCAACATCTGATAACAAAATCTTTGCCTTCCAGTCATGACAAATGAATAGAGACAATTACGCCGTGTGATTGGCTGTCGGCTTAATCAGACCAGAGCGACAGCCAGGAACAGACAATCCTTACTCTGTATTACAACAGAGAACAACCCAGATGATATCTAGACACTTTTCACAACTCATCCGACATAAATATACATAACTACTGCAACCGCTTTCTCCCCGCAGGTTTTTGTAAGCAAAACAAGCAGCGCGGTAGGCAAGAAAGCCGCAAACCAAAAAAACACAGCCTTCAGATTAAAGCGTTGATAAGATAAGATATGATAAAAAAAACTTCACTGATCCCGTGCCAGGGAAATTCACTCGTTACAGCAGGGAGGCTCAAAGAGAGGTGGGAGAAGAGCAAAAATAATGACGCAAGAAGAAGACGGTAAGCGAAAAATAGAAAATACCATGAATTGTAGAGGCCATGTACATTATATGTATGAATACAGTACAGTGAATCTATATAAATATAGATAAATATAGATTCACGTATCACATGCACTGATCAAGCATAACCTCATGACCACTGCATGATTACCATAGAACATAATACAACATCCTGCAATTAATTCTTCCTTTAGAAAGTTTTATATAGAATTTTTTTTATTGTTTATCTGTTTGAGAAAGGTGTTCATATATTTTAATGATTGCAAAAATGATTGTTGTTGGGACTGTAATTTGTGATGCTGTCGAACTGTCGAACTGAGAGGCGTCCCTAATAGTTTGACACTCTAGTGACCAAACTATTAGGGACGCCTCTCAGTGTAACCCAGTCCAGTTCAACAGCATCATAAATTACAGTACCAATAACAATCATTAACATATATGAAAACCTCTCCCAAACAGCTTAAGTAAAAATTCAACATAAAACTGATTGCAGGGCTGTTGCACTGTATTCTATGGTAAACATGGAGTGGTCATAATGTTATGCTTGATTGGTGCATTTACCTTATACATAAACAAACATAAGACACAATCCGGGACATACGGTAAATGTGCAGAAGTTAATATGCGTCCTCTAAGTAGGAGAAGTAAAATCTCGTGTGCGCCGTCGGCATGCACCATGTCATTTCAGCCGACCTGAACGCGCGAGGTGTGAGGGCGTCGACGTCACGAGAGTGTCTAATCAAGCGCTCGCAGTCTCTCGCAGTCGGAGCCATCTCGCCTCTGTAAACCGCCCGCGAGCTCAGGTGCACCACTGCTGATGTGGCGGGCTGCAAATAGACCATAGCCCTTCCGCCCCGGAGCCGCTCCGTGCCCAAAATTCATGACACGGCCACACCTGAGAGATGACCGGCGCGGCTCCCGCAGTCGACGGCTGCTGATCACTGAGCAGCGTCTCTGGAGCTGCTTAAGGACATTCATGCCTTGCTTAAGGGCAGCTTTGCAGTAATCATTAAACGGATTTTCCTCAATGATGCACAGTTTTGACTGCCTGAGTCCAGGCACTTTGAATTTGCCAACTCCACCAAGTTGACCGAATTTGGAGCACGACCGGGTGTCAGTTGCATCTCGTGGCAGTTTGCATGAGTTCACCAATCATGTAGTTTATAACCTCTACGCCCACCTTCACAGATCAAGCATAACATTATGACCGCTGCATGTTTACCATAGAATAGAATGCAATAAAATAAATAAAACTCCTCCTGAAGGGAGAATTTATTTTAAGTTGAATTTTGCATCGAATCTGCTTATTTTTATTTAGCGAAAGCCAAGTCCTTAAGCTAAGCAGTTGCCTCCTGGTTTGCTGTATGGAAGGTGAGAAGTCCTCCTCCCAGTCTTTTGAGAAGGAGAACCTCCATGAGGTGTTCAATAGTTTGCTCCTCTCCACATACTCACAGTGGGCTTGGGCTATTGCCCCGTCTGTGAAGGCTGGCCAAGCAGGGGCCCATGTCCAGTCCTGAAGCGATGGACCACTGTCTCCTCGGGAGGTTGGTGCCCGGGACCTGTTGGTTGGGGTTCGGCACCAGGTGTTTGTTTGGGACCTCCTTGGAATCCCATTCCACTTACCAAGCTGATTGGATGGCGAAGTCAGCTGGTGGGCGGCGGGGGGGTTCTTCCAAATTGGCCGAATTGAATCCGCTTGAGAGGTTTATACCGAGAGGTGTCCATAATATTTTGGTCATCCCACTCATATGAATTGGTGGGGGCACAATATTAGTACACACCTCGGTACAACCCAGCACACTTCAACAGCATCACAAATGACAGTCCCAATAACAATCATAGAAATATGTCAACACTCCTCAAACAAATACAAAATTCAAGAAAAAACGGTGTCCCGGTTAGTTAGATTTTGTATTTTTTTATTTTTTGCAAATGTTTCCAAGACAGGAGATTTTAAAATACCTTCTTTAAAAATAAAATATAAACCTTTAGTTTTGCTTATGCTCCTGAACTGCGCTGTATTAAAATACACACACCCTATTGTGGACTATTTTGTGTTTGTTTGCGGATGATTAAACCCTAAAATAATTTTACCTCCGCAGATTCACCTTCCTGACAGTGTTTCGTCTGCACGTGCTCAGTAAGCCCGGCGTTTCAAGCGAGAACCAGCACAAATTTTGAAATAATCCTCATGCGCCGCGAGAAGCCTCTCATCGCCAACGCTCGGCTATGTCTGCATCCTTGTGCGCCGCAAAATTAATTTTTTCGAAGTTTGTGTTTTGTACATGAAGATTCCCGAGCGATTCAGAGAAAACCTGAGAAACAAACCACTTCAGCAAGCTTTGGACTCATCTAGACTTGCTTATCCTTGCAAGGTTGAAGGCTTGATGGAGTTGAACTTCAGCTGCGTTTATTAGCTGCGAGTTTGTCTCCATTGTGCTGCCTTTGCTGTGATCTCTTTGCGGCAAAGTGCTGAAGGTTGCTCAAGGAAAATGGCTTCTATAACGAAGGACAGTTTTTGAACCAAACAGGTAATTATTCTTTATGCCTAATAACAGTCTTGTGTCTCCGAACCGAACGCCAGACATGCGGGGGCTGACTCAGTTCTACATTTTTTATTAGCGTTCCCATCAGGGCGCCGTGAATCTCAATAGGACTTACGAAACGCTCTGTAAAGAAGAAGTCAGGAAAAACAACAACAAATTAAGTTCAGAAGGCGGCGTGACGCAAGAGATTTTTGTTTTCCTTTTCTCGGCGTTCGACTGCTGATGTTAACTAGAGTTCTTTCAACTTTCCTCTTCATCTAATTATGAAAGTCCTTCTCTAACAATGAATCCCTCACACCAGTGACGTAAAGCCGCCATCTGCCTGTGCTGGGGACGATGCACCCAATGTGACATTTGAACGCTGGTATCACACATGAAAGCCAGCAAAGTAATAAGCCTCGAGGTTGTCATAGCATAGGTTTGCACAGCACATTTCATATATTTATAGACAGAGTTGCCAGCTTGAAAGTCAGCGGGCTCTTCGGCTAAAGCAGATGGAGCCTATTCGTACCTCGCACCATGTGACGAGCGCTCTTAAGATCGATCGTTATTGGGTTCGGGCTGAAGCCGGGCGGCCCCGTGTGACACCGAGGACCCCAAGCAGGCGGCAGGCACCAGTTCATAGCCCTGTAATGTGAAGCGTAACAAGGCCGGCTGATTCCTGGCTGCACCCGTGTGTGTGTGTGGGGGGGGCAGAGGACCCGAATGAAAGCATTCTCCTTTTCACACAGCCCCTTTTGTCGCAGAAGAGTGGGACATGATTACGCATTGTAATGGTCCCCCATGTAGGCCACTAATCCTCTCTGATGGGATTAGAGACATACCTCTTGGCACGTGCGCGGAAGCGCCAGATCGCATTGTGGAGGTAATTGTTTTAGCATGTCTCCCAACGCAGGTTCATCTCCGCGCTCCGTTGTCGCCGAGGCCCGTGTCCACACAAACGTGGAGGTCACGTGACTTTTCCGAGACCAGGAGGTCACAAAAGTATTCTGGTCGTATGCCGAAGAGTTGAAGTGCACAGTTATGTTTTTAGTTTGGGGGAATACTGCAGATTTAAGTTGGTGTGAATCTTTTTTTTTTTTTTGGAAATGTTACTGTTTAATTCAGAACAGTGTGGCCCGTTGAGATTTTCAATAATTTCATATGAAACAGCCCCTCAGCAGCTAGCTGTTGCGGAATAACAGCGTGCTCATTTGAATATTTCATTCTAACGAAATAAAATTTGGCCTCTTCCGTCGGAAAAAAAAAAAAAAAAAAGTTTTTTTCCGGTCTTCGCCGCAGACGCACCAAACAGCCATAACATTATGACAACTGCGTGTTCACAGCGGAGTCTTGGTTCAATTGGTTCGTAAACTAGACATTAATAAACGAGAGGCTTCTTTCTGGTCAAAGTCAGCTGAACTGTTGGGGCCCTGCGAGCTCATCTCCATATTGTTTGCAGTTGTATAATGACTCAAAATTAGCTTCTAATTAAATCTGGAGAATTCACACTTGAATGCAGACGGCGTGTGTTGGCTGTTTGTGCGCGTCGCTCGCTCTGTGTGTGTGTGTGTGTGGGTGGGTGTGTGTGTGGCGCCGACATTCATTTAGTAGTTCCTCACAGACGAGGAGGAAAACAATGGTTGAGACGCTCAAGTGAAAACACACCGCCGTGTATCAACATGGAGTGAAGGAAAACGCTGCTCGGGCCAGGAGAACAATGCCTAAGTGTGAGTGATGTAACATTCTCACGCTCTTTGTCATTCAACTGGCCCCCCCTTTTTTTTTTTTTTTTTCCTCTTTTTTCTTTTTTGTGTCCCTCTTACAGCAAGATCACCTCTTGATGTTTGGTAATTGCGCCATCTACTCAATTTGCTAATTTACGGCGCAGTAGAAGTGCATTCCTGTAAGCCATTCTTCGATTACACGGAGGCAGATGGTTTCATTTGTACGTGGTCGTTAAACCGCGCGTCCTCCTCGCTGATCGGTCATGTGAATTTGCATTTAAATGTGTTTGACCTTGAGTCTTTGCACGCGCTGCCTCCTCTTTGTTGCTTCACACCTTTAATTGGCTAATTATTTTGGGTTTTGTGCGCGGGCCCCGCTTCGTTATGCAGTGTTTTCGCTTCCTTGCGTGTTGCCGGCGAGAGGTGATTAGGCAGATTTGTAAATGCTGGGTTTTGTCGGCGATTTTTAGTTTTATTTCGGTCTTCGGCAGCGGGGAAACATTGTGTGCTAAAATGCAACCCCAAACTGTGTTGTAGCTATTATTAATTGATCATATAGAGTAGGCCAAAAAAAGTGCCCCGAGATCACACCTGCTATAATATAGATGCCGTGTATGAAGAAAGCTGATTTTAATTGACTTGGCTTTATGCCCTGGTTTGCCCTGCTCTTCTGTGGACTGTGGTTAGGTTAGAAATTCTGCATTATCTAAAACTGTAATATCCGCATCGTTAATTCCGTCAGAATAAAAGTCTGCGGCGGGTTCACAGGAGACTCACTGATCTCAGCGTGAAGGCGGCGCAAGTAGCACCGCGAGCCGAGACAGGAACTGTTGTGCGAGACTCTGTCCTCTGCATTAACGCGGGTCGTTGAATCTTTTTAGGCTTGAGAGACTCAGACGCAGAGGTGCTCCGCTTGCTTGCTCATCCACAACACGATTCCTTTTTTTAAAGTTTTTTTTTAAATTTTGTTAGATAAAAGCGTTAGTCGTTGTAAATGAGGCCTCGTCGAAAGTCCATTAAGGAAGTTCCCGTGCCTGGAGTTTCCGCTTCGGTCCCGCTCTCACATTCTGTCACATCCGCTTTCCCACACCGTCGAGCATCTTCCTTTTTTGCCCGATGACGTCACCGCTTCTGTCCAATTATCTTTGCCCTGGGCCAGTCAGGCTCCGGGTTGGCGTCCTTTTAAACGTGGCTCCAATCGGCAAACTGCTTTTGTCGCGGTGTCGCTCACCGGCGGCCTGCGGACGGCGGCGCTTGTTTTTGTGCATTAGACGGAGCTGCCGGCGACAAATCCTCCTGAGATGAGCGGAGCTGCAGAAAAATACATTAATTTACTCTTAATTCTAAAGCTTTATGTGCACGGCAGCCCATCTTTGCCAGCAAGAAAGATGTGTTTGTGCAGGGACGATACACTGAATCACAAAGATTTTGCTCTATAAACCTGCAGCTTCATTTTCCAGGTGTATATTGTGAAACTTATTCATGAGACTGACTCCGCGATGCCAAGGCACTCAATTATGAAGGCTCACTCCACCGGTGGATGGAAGAATGCGATTTTAGCTGAAAAACATTCCCGCCTGCCGACGGAGAGTGAAACATCCAAATGATTAGCTTGTTGACGCGTCCGTCTCCTGAACCTAATTACTGTTTAATTTGACATCGCACAAGGCTTTCCAGTCACCTTGGAAGTGCTCCGGGCCGCTCTCCCGGGGACATTGGCATGCGCTGATCACCCCTGCAGCCTTAGAGGCTTAACACCAAAGAGCCGCATCGCAGTAGCAGTTTGTGATCTTCGCTCGGCCGTACTCTCGGCCACAAACAAACAAAAAAAAAAACCTGGCTGCAGCGAGGAATGTTTATATCCTGGCAAGCTGATGACACTGATAGGCAAACCCGCGCTTGATGAGGAGGCGCGTAAGCAATCAGGTTCGTTTGAGGCAACATAAATATTCGAAGCCGATGGAAATTGGCCTCTTGAGTATCGGTGATGAAAGCAGTTGCAAGAGCTAAGTGCAGTTCAGGAGGAACCGGTCTCCGTCAGATATAGAAGCACGTCTCTTTTCTCACCCATCATATCTGTCTCTCTCTGTAGATCCCGACACAGATTGCAGGTTTGAGCGGCTTTTCAAGCATCCTGGCTCCGCTTATTGGAGCTAATTGGTGCTTGACAGAAGGAAATAAAAAGCGTATTTACATGGATGCGGCGTTATAACATAAACCCGCGCTGTGTGTTCGCACCGCGGCGCGCGTGCTCGACGGGAGTCGCTGTAAAAAGGACAAAAGCCAGATGAAGTGTTTCATGGCTCAATTTTCAGTGTAACTATGGCAGCTGGGGTATTGAGGGTTTACAATGTTACAGATAAAGGTTTATTCTTGTGACTGTGGACTGGATGTGCAGATATAATGGTATAATAAAGCTAGTAAGCAAAGCTTTATGGTGGCCTAGTGAGGAATAACTAAAATTTAAAACCTCATCTCATCATCCCTTGGGTAGCAATTTCGAGGTGCAGGAGATTTGGTCTCCACGTGCTTGTTGCTGTGGTTTTTAATTTTTTTTTTTTTTTTTTTTTTTAGCATAACAGCCCATTATCAACCTTTTCAAGGGTTTACGCAAAATACACCATTTTTAAATCATCAAGTTTGAAGAGGAGCTCTTCA
>CAAKHG010045373.1:0-13286 GCA_901007715.1 Dactylopterus volitans
GTATCGGGACGATGCGTTGACCCCATCAGCATGTTTGTTGTTTCAGAGTGAAAAAGTTTGCCACTCACAGCTCAACTCTGCAAATGCTGTCTTTTCCCTCCCACACACACACACACACATACATGCATACATACGCGCATACATACATACATACATACACACACACATACATACATACACACACACACACACACACACACACACACACACACACACACACACACACACACACACACACACACGTCTGGCACCCGGCTTCCGTTTTTATCTATTTTTTACATCAAATTTCCAATCCAATCATCTCTGCGTTTCTGAGAGCAGCTCCTCCCTTCCCATGATTCCTTGCGCTTCCCTGCCGCGGTCACACCACCGCTCGAAAAAGCTGTCATTGGCCGGCGCCGCCTGGCTCCTCCCCCCTTCCCCGCGTCCTCACCTGGTGTCGGTTCTGCAGAGCCGCGTCAGCCGGGTCTTCCTCGCTCCTGCGGGCTCCAGCAGGTACAGGCAGGAGTGGACGTGGACCCTGACGCACTCCGGCGCCGCCGCCGGCGCCTCGGGGTGCTCCGTGGACACGGAGGACAGGTAGAGCGGGCCGGAGGAGGCGTCGGCCCGCCAGGTCCTGGGGAGGAAAAGGGGGAGGAGTCAGCGCAGGCCGGAGCGGCCGGTGCCGGAGCGGCCGGTGCCAGAGCGGCCGGTGCCGGAGCGGCCGGTGCCGGAGCGGCTGGTGCCGGAGCGGCCGGTGCCGGTGGCTCATTAAGCACCCGGATCAACGCCGTCCTCCATGTCTGAACATGCGACTCGCGGTTGGAATCAGTGGAGACGAAGCGGCTCCACCGGATCAAAGGATCCTGCTGCTTCTGCTGCTCGTGGTTTCACTTTCAGTTTCAGTTTGAGACAAAAAAATAAAAAAAAACCTCAGCCGCCGTCGAGTCTCATCTGACTTCAGGGTCGGATTAAAGTTTCATCCGCCGGCTCGCGTGCGTGCAAACAGCCGGCGGTCCCGGAGTCTAAACCAAACCGACACTCGCGGGGTATTTTTGGCTCTGACAAACAGCCCCGCCCCCCTTCACCCCGGCGGGCCCGTCTCCCCTCATTACCTGAGCAGCAGGTGCTCCTGGGAGGGCGGGGAGCCCAGGCCCAGGCCCCGACCCTGCAGGACGTAGCGGTAGACCTCCGTGTCCTTGGACAAGGTCTGAAGGACGGCGGCCTCCCGCAGGCGCCCCTCCCACCGCCGGCGCTCCCGCAGCAGGTGGTGGAGCAGCTCCGGCGGCGCCGCATCCACCTCCAGCGAGCCGCGCCACAGCCACAGCGGGCAGCCGTCGTCCACCTGCAGGAGACGGACGTCAGCATCAGAGACCTCGTCTCCATGCTGATCTTGCGAGGCGTGGACGGCGCGCCGCCGGCTGGCTCCAGCGCCGCCGGCTGGCTTCAGCGCCGCCATCTTGCCCGCCGCTCACCTTCTTGAAGGCGAGCTCCACCTGCTCCGAGGCGGCCAGGCTCTCCCAGCCTCGGCTCTTCTCCCTGGCCTCCTCCAGCAGCTGCTGGGTGCGGCGCTGTAGCTCGCCGCTCTGCCTCCGCCTGGCCTCCTCATCATCCTCCTCCCGCTCCTCCTCTTCCTCCGAGTCCTCGGCTCCCCCCGCGGCGCTCCGACTCCGGCCGGGCCAAAACTCTGGAAGCTAAAGAGCAGACGCGTCGTCTTTAGCGACAACTCTGGATTTTCCCGCGGCGTGCGGCCGGCGCTCCTTCCTACCTGGAAGAGCCGCTGGGCCTCGGTGATCATGCTGGCCAGCCCCTGCGTGGCGGCCAGGTTCTCGCTCAGGTCCCGCTGGTCCGGCCGGCCCAGGCTGTACTTCCTGTGACTGGACCTGGAACAACAGGAAGAACCGGCATCAACCATCTCCAGGGGGTTTACAGAGGGTGGTCCCTCAAAGAGCAGATAGCCAGAGCTGAGGAACAGCTGAGGAAGCAGGAGAGCATCTCTGAACCCACAACACCTCCAACCTGGAGCCAGATGGACCACAGCAGCAGGTCCGCCTTCCTCCTCAGGAGCCCTCTACAACTTCCCGCCTCCTGAAAGCATCTCCACACGCGTTCGGCGCTTTTCTCCCCTCATTCTGTCAAACTGCCGCATGTAAATACACATCAGGTCCACGTTCGCGTTGTAAAGGTCAGAGAAGCGTCTGGTCATGTGAGCGACGCCTCCCGGCACGCTGAACCACGTCTAGACGGCAGGAGCCATTAAAGCAGCTTTTCGTGTTGAATGAGGAAGAAAAAAAAAACCTTGTAAAATCGGTTTTATTGATCTGCTCAAACTGCTCCTGTGTGATCTGAAGATTGCAAACAGCTGATAGCGTCTGTGTGCCAATGAAGAGAAGAAAGAGCTGCTAGCGCTCGCGGGCGCCGTGTAACGTTGTTACAAAGCACCGTGAAAGATTTACGTTATGAAGCAGCCCGGCCGCTCAGGCCTCCTGGATCAGAACCAGCGGGTCCCTGAACGCCTCAGCTACATCCGGCCGGACGTGACTGCGCGCCGCCGCTCCCTCGCGAACTCGACACGGAACTTCCTGCTCGCCAGATCGTCCGATCGTGGCTCTTTGGTGACGCGTGATGCGTCCGCGTGTTCCCGGGATCCGGATCATCCGTCCCGCAGCGTTCCCTCTGCTTCCGACGACACGGAGCCGTCGGCGAGGACGCCGGACAGAATGGTGCCACGAGGCTCCCGACCGGGGAAGGCGGCGTGGAACACGGCGCCGCGCGTCCGCCGCTGACAGATTCGGGTTGCTCTGCTTCCCGCTGCCGGAAAACCTGACACGTCCCCATTTTATTTAACACACAAAGCTTAATTTTGTTTGTGATGAGTAAGAAAAACAAAAATCAAACGGCGCGTTCTCTTAGTGCACGAGCGAAAAAAAGGGGAGGCCGCCATGACGTCACGGCCCGTGTGAGAGCGGCGGCGAGCGCCAGTCAACTTCCCCGAGTTATTGTTCCCACCGCCGAGTGTGACAGGATTTCTGACGGGCCCGGACGGCGGCGGCCCGGAGACGGGAGGCGAGGAGCGCTGGTTGTGTTGTTGTGTCATGTCCATTTACGGAGGGGAGGAAAGTGGCGGGAGGAAGGAGGGGCGGCGGCGGGAGGAAGTGGAGGACGGCGGCGGGAGGAAGTGGAGGACGGCGGCAAGCGGAGTCAGCAAGGAGAAAATGAGGGTTCTTAAAAGGATGAGAAGAGAGAAGCAGGACGAGCAGATGGGAGCACGAGCGCAGCGGTGGAGGTTAGCTAACGCAACATGGACGACAAAACCTGTGAAAGGAAGAAGAACTGAAGGTCAAAGAAGGGGAAGCGAGCGGTGGCGGCGAGCGGAGGCGGCAGCGAGCAACATCGATGGCGACGGCGACGGCCTCAGGACTCAAAATAAGCTCAGGTGACACTGAGGGACTGGACGAGGTAAAGTCAAGAGCGACGGCGTTTCAGGAACCTTCCATGACATTTAAAGGGCCGGCGACAGCTGAGCCGCAGCGGGTTCCTGTAGGTTAATTCAGCGGGGCTGCGTTAACGTTCCCGTCATGCACCCTCCGCCTCGTGGGCCGCGCTCTCACCTGGCTGCGGGGGCGTCTCTCTGCAGGGTGTTGAGGTGGAACAGCGACGGCGCCAGGCAGACGGCGATGTTGGTGGGAGTCATCTGGTTCTCCTCCACGGAGGCCACCACGTCGCGCAGGAAGAAAAGCAGCGTCCGCAGCGCCTCCCTGTTCTCGTCGGGCAGCAGCAAGATGGCCGCCTGGGCCGCCGGCAGCTGCTGGTCCTTGGGGAAATCTGCAGACGGGAGGTTGCGAGTAAAACCGACCGCCATGCCCAGCGGAATGTTCTTGGCTAGCAGCGAGGAGAGCAAATAAGCTAGCTAGCTAGCTGTTAGCAGGTGATGCAAGTAGCTTTCACAGGCTAACGTGATGAATCAACGATGGATGTCCAAGAATCCCGACATCCCGCAGTCACATGACAACAGCGAGGACCTCTTACACTGGTAGATGTGGAGGAAGGTCTCGCAGAGTCTGCAGGTGAAGATGGGCTCAGGCAGGTCCCTGAAGTACTGCTTCACCATGTCCGCCACGTCAAAGGCGGACTGGCCGCGGTACGAAACGCCGTCCGGGTCGGACTCCACCAGCTCCCGGAGGTACTGGATGCGAGACTTCAGGCCCGACTTCCGGAACAGGCCCACCTGAGAGGGGATCCAACGCGAGGACGACAGAAACGCTCTTTACTCAGTTTCACCTTCAGAAACATGCATCCTCTGGTTGAAAGTCTGGGTTTGGTTGAGAAGACGCCGGCCCTCAGAGTTCAGGTGGAAGACGGGTGGACTTCTTTTCGCTGTTGCAGAGATTTCACCTTCATCAGAAAGGCCTCTCCGGTTCTGCCTGGTTGATGAGGAGCAGCAGGTCTTTGACCCCAACAACACTGGTGGGTCAGCGACTCCTGAGGTGTCAGCGAACCCACGAGGGGTTAAACACCTCATCAACCAGTCAGAAGTGAAGAAGCCTTTTAAGGTCAGAGGTGAAACGTCTTCAACAGCCAAAAGAAGTCGTCTTGGGGTGACCGCGACCTGGACGACTGAGAAGCTGCAGTCATGTTTCTGAATGCGAGGCGGCTCTGGAGCCGTTACCTGGTCCAGACACTCGGTCCTCAGGTAGACCAGTGCTCTGAGGATGCTGGGAGGAAGCGGCTCCCCAGTCTGCTGGACGCTGAGAAGAAGGGGAACCCCGAACACCCGCCGCCCTTTGGCCTCGGTCACCTTGCTCTTCCTGGGTGGTTTGGGAACACTCCTGCGGGCGACACGAAGGCCTGTTTGAGCCGCTCTTGTTCCCGAGCCCGGCGGGCGCGTCGGGACGACTTACGGAGGAGTGAGCAAGCCCGAGATATCATTTCGCAAACGTCCCGGGAGTCCTCGGTCTTGGACGGGCAGTGTAAGCGTAAGAAGTGTAAATGCTCAACTTGGCGGCGGCTGCACCCTTTTGAAGGAAGAGCCAAATAAACTTTTTTTTTTCCGGCTGCGCAAGTCCCCCGCGATTGCTGGAACGTGTGCGCCGTTCAAATCGGCTCCGCCGGAGAAGCGAGCGGGCGGGCGGGAGGGAGAACCATGGAGGCCGATCAAAGGAACGGGCCGCTTTGAAAAAGTGTTGCTGAAGTTTGTTGGGGTTAGGAGGGACCTTTTAACCCCCGGCGCCAGGGACCCACTGCGAATTTGGCCACAAGATCCTGACTACATGGCTGACTTGATTTCTTCATTTGCAGCTGCGGGACCTTTTTTTTTTGCTTTCGCGCTGAAAATTGCACGACTAAGTGCCCCTCATGAAACTGCATTTCAGGAATAGAGAGAGAGAGACAGGAAGAGAGACAGGGAGAGAGACAGGGAGAGAGACAGGAAGAGCAGCGCGGCAGCCAGCGATGCAACCTCGGCTTCGGCTAATCATGCTGAAAGTTATTTCACAAAAGGAAAAAGCAGCCTAGCAAAGAATATCAGGGACACTTGTGCACTCCGAGTGCTTATTTTTTGTTCACCTTTTTTTAGCCGAATTACTTGGCCCGCCGCCGCCGCGGTGAGAGCACGCACGGTTCACGCTGTGCGCTTGTCTCAAACCTTTAGCAGTGACGCGTTGCTGACGTGTTTTGCGCGCGGTGTCGATCTGCATTTCTTCTGCAGCGCCGCGTATCGTTTTATTGAACAACGCGAAACCAGGTCTGACTCAGGCAGAAACTACAGCGGCATCTGTTGGTGAGCTACAGCTAGCATGCTTAATTAGCACGGCATAGACTTCCTGTTACTAGCATGTTAAAACTGATCTTTTTTTTTTCCATAAACAGTCCGGTTTAAAATCCCATGAAAGGCGACAAACTTGTCATGTTTTGGTTTTTGTACAGGTTAAGCAAAAGAAGAAAAAAAAAAGATAGAGCTAGCTAGCTAGCGAGCTATGACTTTGCCGATTTCATTACTGTAGGACAAAGCCAGAAAACCATTTTATGTGCTATGCTAAGCTAACAGGCTAACAGCTACCCTTGGCCTTTATCTGCAAAAGTGGGTGAGACACAGGTGTTCCTGTCTAAGTCAAGTGTCAACTATTTCTTTAAGTCTTTGCTCCAGCAAGGAAGCAGAGGTTTCTTATTTGCTAGGTGGGAGCCATACTTGTAGCGGCTAGCTTAGCTTTAGCGCCATGGCATTGAGAAGTCTGTCTGTTTTGCCCTCTCAGTGACGTTGTATTGTTCCTCCCAACCTTCCCCTGACTCCCGAGTTAGCTACAGCAGCAGCTAACAGGTAGCTAACCCCGGCCCGCCTGTTTAGGAACTGGACTTAGAACCCGTACAAAAGACTTTTTAAACAGTGAACCGATGGCTCAGGCCTGAGGTGGGCGGGGCACGGACGCTTCCTGACTCTGGCTCCCGGTGATGTCATCAGCGCAAGATGGCCGCCTCTGCCTGCGGGATGTTTTGGTGTAAAACGGATTTACACAATTTCAGGTTCCAAATGCCACAGAAACATCAGTAAGACAGAAAACCAGCGTCCGAATTTCCGAGTCTTAATCCCGAAAACTACTTCTGACTGGACAAAAGCGGTGACAATGAATGTGGGTGTTTGCGTTGTTGTCGTGACGCTTGTGCTCCTATAGAAATGGTTTCTGGCCGGGCATTTTCTCCCTCTTTCCTTCCTCGGAAAGTTGTCCCGCTTCCTGTTCCATTTCCGTCCCTTTTATGCGCTCTCATTCAACTCTGAACTTTACATGCAACCGTTAAAAAAAACGCTAAAACAGCACACCTGAGCCACACTAAGCCTCAGCAGAGCGGCTGTTTGCCCCGCATCCGTCCCGGAACACAGAGTCTGACCCAAAAAAGGAAAGAAAAAACAACCAAAGACCAGAACCTACAAGGAGTCCTTTTGTGTTCCGTTGCGAGTTCCCTCATCCGGCTGGTCTCCCCGAGCTTAACGCCCTCTGCAAATTCAAATCGGCTCCCCAGCGAAGCAGAGCGCCCAGGTGATGTTTCCTCTCGAGCACGATGGCGAACGCCGACCCTTCCGCGTGTGCACGGGCGGAACATTTGCACGTTTATTTGTTTATTCTCAAAAATGTGTTTGTTTCAATCTGGCGTTAGGACCCACTCCAGAAGCACCGCGTGGGAGGCAAAACACTGATCTCATTAACTCGGAGCGTGTCGGCAGGAAAATGCGCTGGGGGAAAAAAACAAAAAAAAAACTGCAGCGTTTTTTTAACCGAGCGGCTTTGAGGCGCAAACAGGCGGCGGCGGCGGCGGCGGCGGCAGCGGCGGCGGCGTGCCACGAGCAGATCCCTGACTGTGCGTTACAGAGGTGATGTTATGTAAGCACTGTTGGAGCAGAAGGTCCAGTGGGACCGACGGTGAGAACGTGCCAGTCTCACCAGGTCTTCACTGACACCCCACTGGTGGAAGTGAGGTTCTCCCTCCATCTTTGCCTTTAAATCCAGCCTGAGGAAACATTTCCACCACCTGGCCGCTGATCTGTTGTAACTCTCCGCGCCTCTCGGCCAAAAAAAAAAGTCCCACGATGCACCAGCGGTGGGGCTGACGCACACGGAAAAGACGACGCGGGGAAACGGGGACCTGCGCCAGCGCGGCGACGCCCGGCGGCAGCGAGGCGGCTCGCTGGGCGGCTGCACGTGGAAAGTGTCATGAGGTAACTTCTGCCGTGATTTGGCGCTTGATGAGGAAACCTGAAGGCTGCACCTGATCTATGAATAATTCAGGAACCCTCTAACCAGGCTGCCGGAAATATTCACGCAAAAAAGCTCTTATTTTGGAGGGCCTATCAGCCACCCCATCACCTCCTGACTCCTGGCCTCTTACCAGTTCCAGCCCTGCTTGCTGGAGGGCGAGTGTCTGTCCATCAGAGCGCTGAGTTTGAGCAGCGAGAGCTTCTGCAGCAGCAGGAACTGGGAGGCGGACTGGTCCTCCACTCCCGGACTGGGAGGCGGCGGCGGCGGCAGGCTTTGCTCGCTGGACCAGTGCAGCTGCCGGCTCGCTCTGCTGGACACACAGCAGCCGGCACAGATAAGACACACACACACACACACACACACACACACACACACACACACACACGTATGTGTTGTTACCTGAATGACCCCCCCCCCCACATTAGTGGCCCATTTGCTACTGTGATGAGTTTTTTCAGTTTTTTTCCAGGTGACATTATAAATTCACGCTCTGCTTTTGCTTCGAGGCTCCATTAAAATCAGCCCTCTCGTCATCAGCTGACGTTGGCAAGCAGCTTCGGGCCAGCTGGGATGGCCAGCAGGAGACCTCATGCCGAACTGTATTTTTTTGATGATCATCCACTTACAGAAACACACTTTCATTTTTATTTTCATATGGCTGCTAAAAAAAGGCTCATCCTGCTGATGTGCCCCACGATCTGGGATGAGATCTCTCACCTGCTCCTGGCTTGCGGCGATCCGCTGTTTGGCTCCTCTCCGTTCGCGGCGAGCTTCTCGCCTGGATCCTCTTCTTCTTCTTCCTCCTCCTCCTCCTCCATCTCGCCATGACGCTGCACCTCCAGGTGGATGTGGCTGGGGGAGGAGGGGCAGGGGGAAGTGGCGGAGGAGCCATGGGCAGGTGAGTCATGCGAGGAGGAGGAGGAGGGCGAGTGGGAGGAGGGGGAGGAGAGGGAGGAGAGGGAGGAGTCTCTCGGGCAGTCGTCCTCATTTAGATTTTCAGTCCAGGAGGAGACCAGCTGCTGGAGATGGCTGATTCTCTCCAGAATGCCGTCCAGAGCCGAGAAGACGTCCTCACCTGCCAGCAGCCGGGTCACCTGACGGCGGCGGAGAGCTGCATCATCAATTCCCGCTCCAACAACCGCCATTTTTTTGAAGCCGTAAATAGACATGCAGTATTTGTTTACAATTGTTTTACAGTCTATTTCAATACAGGTCAGATCTACGTCTCAATCTTACAAGCCACCATAGAAGAAGTCAGTTTTCATTAATCAGTGTTGTGACTCGTCAGCGTAGCTGCATTAATAGTAACCGTGGCAACGTTGTCAATGGGAGTAACTGTGAAGCATCTGCACTTTGACTCACCTCCGACTCCTCCCCCCGGCGCTCCGCATCGCCGCCGCCGCCGCCGCCCTCAGGCAGCGGCTGGTCGTCGGGCACGTTGTCGTAGACGCTGAGCCGCTGGTGCAGCAGAGCGAGCCGGCGCGACGCGCCGTCATCGCAGGAGGGAGGCGGCTCCCGGTCGCCGGCGGCCAGCAGCGACTCGGCGCGGCGGCAGCCGTGTCGCCCCCGGTAACCGTGGAAGCTGCCGGTCCTCCAGTTGACAGTGCTGCTGTCCACGACGGGCGAGAGGACGGCGTGCTCGTGTGCGAGCGAGGTGGGGAAGGTCCCCGGCTTGTGTCCCTCGGGGATCTGGAAGAGCAGCTTCTCCATGCTGCTGCTGCTGTTGTTGTTGTTGTTGCTGATCTGGTTCCTGTAGTCCTGCGAGGGCGAGCGGACGGACCCGTGAGGTCTCACACGAGTCGAGATGTGCATAATAAATGTTTGCATTATTGTCATTAAGCAGAAAAGAGAATTAAAAGGGCTGCTGATGCGGCCAGGCTGCTTATTTTGAACAGATGAAATGTGTAAAACCGTATAATCGTTAATCAGCTAAACCTGGACAGACCTCTGGTTCCGAGTGGTCCTGGTTATTCAGGTTGGTTCCCACGCCGCTGTTGGAGCGTTTGCAGTTACTCCTGACCCGCGTGACCGGGCTGGGCGTGCTGACGGCGCTGCTGCTCTCCGATTGGCTGCTGCTGCTGCTGCTGCTGACGGTGTGGGGAGACGACGGAGACGACGGAGACGAGGGCGACGAGGGCGAGGACGACGCCCGGCTGCTGGGCCGAACCGGCACGCTGGGGAGATCAGCGGGAGCAGCGCCGCCGCCGTGAGCAGCGAGCCGGCCGGTGGTCCCTCTCAGCCTCAGCCTCTCCATCCTCCTCAGCAGGCTGGTTCCCTTCTTCCTGGGCGGTTTGTTTGGGAAGCAGCCCTCCGCTCCCGGACCACCGCCGCCACCAGGGGCGGGGCTGCCGCCGAGCATGTCCAGGGATGGGGTCTTGTTCGTGGAGGAGCAGCGGGAGGAGCTGCGGCTGGTCTCCTGGTCGTCCGTGGTGCTGGCGGCGGCGGCGGCGTGGGCGCGGCGCCCGCTGTGGCCTTCGCTCTCAGTGCTGCTGGAGCTGTGGATGGAGCAGACATCATGGCGGTCGCAGACATCATGGCGGTCGCAGACATCATGGCGGTCGCCGCCATCGCACGGGGACGAGTCCTGAGGCGGGGCCGCGCCGACGGACGAGGGCAGGAGGCCCGCCGAGGGGTCCAGCCGCCGCCACCGCCGCATCCGCCTGTCGTAGGTCCAGCTGGGGCTGATGGCGCAGAAGTCCTCCTCGTCGCAGCCGCCGCCCTGGTGGAGGACGGAGGGTTCAGACTCGCCACACCGTGACCGAACGTCGCAGCTAAAGCACGAGGGCGTCAGCGTTGTGGACCATTCGGAGACTCGCTCCCTGGTTTTTAAGGCAGCTTTAATTCCTTTGACTAAACAAATGTCCATCGGCTGATCGGTAAAATGCAGCAGGCAGGTGGAGCGACAGCAGACTGTCATGGGGAAATGTGCCGCCCTCTGCTGGACATCATTTGCTACTACACTTTATTAGCATTTTATTATAGCGTGCTATAGAGTGGTGTGTGCCTAATATCCGCCATTTTCCCACCAACACAGACATGTGTGACATGCAGATATCGGCCGTTAAATCTGTGGACCTCTGCTATTCACCCCGGTGTTTTCAATAATAATCAAGCAGCCGTGGCCGCTGCGACACGCAACAGCAGATTTCCGCTGCGATGGAGTTGCTCGGCTCTCGGCACTCACCCTGTGCTTGGATCTGCGCGGCTCCAGCCTCATCTCCGCGCATTTGTTTAAAGTGCTTAATCTCCTGAAAGAGGAAGAAAATGGCCGCTGGTTAGGTGTCCGAAGAGCGCGCGCGCAGTTCGGGACAGGACACTCGGCAACTCCTGAGAATGCAGACAAGCTAAAAACATCTGCTCGCGTGTTCGCGCGATTCGCGTCCCAATTAGCGTCGTAGCCCGGAGATGCGCCCGCGAACGTCACCTGCAGAGGGAGTCCAGCGCATCCTTGTCCAGGAAGCGGTGATCCCGCCTGGCCCAGTCCAAGTCGACGGGGAACCTGCAGTCTGACACACAAACATCCATTTGGATTTCCCAGCGCATCATCATCATCGAGTCGGCTCGAGGTTTCAATCGTCAGCGGCCTCGCGTTTACCTCTGAACAGCTGCACGTACTGCGGGAAGCCGGCTGCTCGCAGCCAATCACAGGCCTCCTTGGCTTCGATCTCTGCAAACAGCACGAGAAGGAAACTCAGCATTTGACTCAGTTGCAATCGACTCACGCTCCGACTGCTTAAAGAGGCCAAATATTTGCACTTAATCAGCCGTCTGTTTATGAAGTTTAATTAAATTTGCATTAGGGCAAAAAAAAAAAAAAAGAGGAAGAAGAACTGGAAGCATTATTAATTCTCCGGGACAATTGTGATTCTTCTGCTAAATGACGTTTGCTTTGCACACTCCGATGCGTCCGCTGCGCCTCGTTTCCAGACAAGGGCAAAATACAAAATACTTGCGTAATCAGTTGCGTGAGGCATGTCAAAACACTGGAGATGCTCGCTACAGACGAGGAGGAGGAGATGCTAGCTATGGAGAAGAAGAAGAAAAGGAGATGATAGGTAAGAGGAAGAAGAAAGAGAAGATTTTAGCTACAAAGAAGAGGAAAGAAGGAGGAGGAGATGCTAGTCATCCTTTAATGTCAACTAATGGTTGAACATATGCTCGGCTCTCCTGAGCTGTAGCGCCGTTTGTGTATCAGGGGGCGTGGCTTTCTGAATCATTTTCATGTGGGGCATCGAAACGATGACAAAAGGAGATGTTGGCTACGAAAAAGGAGGAGGCAAGGCGCTCGCTCGCTAGCAAGCAGGCTAACAAGCTAACAGAGAGCCAGGAAGAGCAGAGCAGGACAGCGGCAGCTAGATAATGAGTTGAGTGTTCATTTTTGGGTGAACTGTCCCTTTAAGATCACACAGGCATTTCCTTTATTTTACATTTAATTTGTTTACATCATGTCACTTTAATTCATATTGTCTCGGCACTTTTCAGCTTCACGATTAAACATCTGTGAAAGCAAAAAGTGGATTTTCTTCTCTTTTCTTAATTGAGTGCTTCACGCCGTCCGGAATAAACAAACGAATCATTATTTATTGACCGACATATTGTGCAAAATGAAAACATGCCAATACAAATTTCAGCCTTCATCAGCATTAGCACAGCACATCCATATGAGTGACGGAGAGCGTATTTAGCGTTCTTTGCCCGTGACTTTGACTTCAGGCTCCTCACAGCAGCCTGGTTTGCCTTTCGGTTTTTGTTTCTCTCCTTGTGGTGCCTCATGGAGGCCAACGAGATGGTGGTCAATGTTGTGTTTTTTTATATCTTGCACTTCGGTCGTTTTTTCACGCTACAGCTACCAAAAGATCCGACAATTCCGAGTGCCACTTGAGCCAAGACGGATGGAGTTTGTGGCTGAGATGGCAAAGAGTCCCACAAGTTACCCACCGAGGCTAAGGCTAAGCTACCTAAGTTACCCACTGAGGCTAAATACTAAGCTACCCAACTTACCCAATAAGGATAAGGCTAAGCTAGCCAAGTTATCCACCAAGTTATCTGGTAGCTTAGCTATGGCTTAGCTAAGGCTAAGTTACCAGTGCTGCGCTACGACGCTGATACTTTGGCACCTACAGCGTCACGCACATTAGCGCGTCATGTTTGCATCACTGCCGATCAAAATGGATCGTATGGATATCACTCTTCCTGCGACCACTGCAGAGTCACGTGACCCGGGAGTGAAAGCTGATTGGACCCTTTCAAACTGAAGCGAAAACGTCCGTTGCTAACGCCTCAAACGCTCCTTTTTACCTGCGATGGGCAGCTGAGTTTGCTCCGAGGACCTCACACACAACGTTGGCTTTGTTATCACATGACACACTGGGCACGATAACGATGAGCGCGCACACACACACACACACACACACACACACACACACACACACACACACGTGAGGTGGGTGTAGCTCTTCTGTGCAGCTAGAATTCATCTGACTGACAAATGGCCATCGCCTGCCTGCTAGAGTGGAAGAGGTAGGTGGGTGCACCGTTAAGTGTACTTTCAACGCGGGG